>JAVQKC010046243.1:0-11213 GCA_036025475.1 Philypnodon macrostomus
AAGGTGCCCGTTGGTAACAGTTGTAGCAGACGTACGGGGCAGACGTACGGGGCAGACGTATGGGGTCGTTTTCGCCGATATACACCTTGCTGTCGGGGACGACAGCACAGGCCTAGTTAACTAGTTACTGCTTTGCCAATATTTAATGGTGTGTAGTTACAAAATCATTACCATTTGTAGACTTGCAAGGTGCTCAACAACTAAGCTTTGCACCACACCATATATTGAGAGCCTATTCAAGAAATCCATGCAAGTCATTTTGTTTTAGCCACACCATTGATGAACCAGTAAGCAAAAATGATAATAAAAGTAATATTAATCCAACCAATAATGTGTTCTAGTTGGCTGCAAAAAAGAATTCTCCAAATGCTGACTACAGATCTGACTCAGAGAAAGGAGAGTAAGTGATTTCTAATGTATAGAACCATTTTTTGTAGTTTTCAGAAATGAAAATTTGTAAAACAGTGCTTTGAGCTAATCTGTGCTTTTGGCAGTTTTGAGTCTCATTTTACTAATTGTGTCTTTTAGTTCTGAAGATGGTGAGAAGAAGGACTATGACAAGGCCAGAGATGAGGGCCCCCCACATCCCCCACTGGAGGAGAAAAAAGCCCCAAAGAAACGACTGGGTCAGAAGAAGGAGTCGGCTGAGGCATTTATGGCGAGCTTCTTTGCTGGACTGGAGATCTATCAGACCAAGACTCTGGTAAGATGTAGACCTCAACACCATCTGAATTTGAAAATGCATTGAAAGGTATATGAGAGATAATTCATTGTTTACTTTTTTGCAGAACTACCTGGCCAGAAACTTCTACAACCTCCGCTTCTTGGCACTTTTTGTGGCATTTGCAATAAACTTCATTCTTCTTTTCTACAAAGTAAGTCCACTCTGCAGGCATAGTTTTGTTTTAGGTCTCCATTTTTATTTTTGTTTGTCTTGGATTTTTGATTAAATTTTCCGACAAGGTCAAGAAGAAAATTTTTGGTTTTGTGAATCTGGAGCAGTTTTTTTTTAAGGTTTTTGGATGAATATGAGAGAGAGAGCAGAATAACAAATTCATTTATACAGTTATTCATTGTAAAATACAATTGCACCAATTGCTTTCTAGGTAACTGGAGACTACACAGACGATGAAGACCCTTGGGCCCACCGAGGCCGAGGGGGTGAGGAGGAGGATGAGGAGGGAGCGCTTGAATACTTTGTCTTACAGGAGAGCACTGGTTACATGGCCCCCACACTTCGCTGTTTGGCCATACTACACACCATCATATCATTCTTGTGTGTATTGGGCTACTACTACCTCAAGGTAATACAACTTCAGCTCTGCAATTATGCACAGTTCACGTCCACTAAATGGGCCTAATATGGAGATTGATGCTTGCCTTTCCCAAGGTGCCTCTTGTTGTGTTCAAACGTGAGAAAGAGATCGCCCGGAAGCTGGAGTTTGCAGGGCTTTACATCACGGAGCAGCCTTCAGACGATGACATCAAAGGACAGTGGGACAGGCTGGTTATCAATACTCCGTGAGTCACCCTATAGTTGTGAGCATCATTGTTAATTCTCTGCAAATTCTGATTAGTTGTTTGTTCCCTATCAGCTCTTTTCCCAACAACTACTGGGATAAATTTGTCAAGCGCAAAGTAAGTGGATTATAAACTATATTTATAATCTTTTAGACATACAGAGCTTAAAAACAAAATGCTTATTCAAACATTTACAATGTCATTTTCTCCATCAAATGAATAGGTGATTAAAAAGTATGGAGATTTGTACGGAGCAGAGAGGATTGCAGAACTGTTAGGGCTGGACAAAAGTGCTCTTGACTTTAACCCTACAGAAGAGGCAGTTGCCAAGGAGGCCTCACTGGTGTCATGGTAAGGACGATTGTATTGTAATGTCTCAAAATTTAAATCACTTACTTTCATCTTACAAGAGCCAAAAGGGGATAGAAAATACATGTAAAAAAATACCAAAAATATTTAAGTCCAAAATTGATTAGACATGAGATATAGTCTTTTCCATTGTTCATGTAAATAGATTTTCACAATGGGTTGAACCAAAATAGCGTCTAGTGTTGATTTCTATTTTCAATCATTACACTTTGAATCCACTTTGTCATAATCCTTTTAGTAAATAATACTGTGGTCCAGATGTCAATGGTGCGTATGGCCTTGATGGTGATGAAAGTGATTGCAGTTTGGAACTACAATACAGGTCAAATCGAAAGTACTGACCTTTCTGTTCTCCATTTCAGGTTGAGCTCAATCGATACGAAGTACCACGTCTGGAAAATGGGTGTGGTGTTTACAGACAATGTACGCATTAAAACCTGATTGATGGCTAATTTACCACATGAATGATTAAATAGTGTATTATATGGATTGATATTGAATAGCTTCCCACTCATTTGTCCTGTTTTCTAGTCATTCCTGTATCTAGTGTGGTACACCACCATGTCCATTCTGGGCCACTACAACAACTTCTTTTTCGCTGCTCATCTGCTGGACATCGCTATGGGATTCAAGACACTGCGCACCATTCTGTCCTCGGTCACGCACAATGGCAAACAGGTAAGGAGCATTATTAAAGTGCGGATCATGCCAATAAACAGTAGAGGTCACTGGAGAGTCAATGAATGAGGAGCAAACTCAACACATCCACTGAAAGAGTATTGTAGTTCTTTCTACACTAACCTCGAAAATAAAAGATACGAATTTATCACATTGCACGTTAATTGTAACCTAGAATTAAATAATCATAATAGTCATTTCTCAGCTGTAGATTCTTTCTGACTCTCAGTGTGATAATAGTGGCCCAAAGAGGAACGTTTTTGATGTGTCCAAATCACCAATTTGCATAAACCTTGACTTCAATATGTTCTTACTTTGATATCATGTATGTATTTATTTTTTTACTCTCAGGACCAGAATGTGAAGGAAAATGTTGCTTATTCCTAAACCATTGTTAAACAGATAAAAACTGCAACAATAAAAGTTAGAACAGATAGTCAGAGAGATCATTATATGTTACATAAAAGTCACATGTGAAAATATAAAACAAATACAATATTGCAAATATAACCAGCAGCAGTTACATATAACATAGAGAAGATCAAAGTACATTGGCAGCACAGTGAGTGGTTAGACTTCGCCCTTTCTTATGCAAAAGACCAACAAAATGCAATTTATTTCTTTTAATTACTTTTGCATCGGAGTTGCTTTGTAAAAAAAATGAATCAAAGAATTGGAAGCAGGCTCTAAGACGTTAAGAAAATATATACAGATAGATTCTTATGGCATTTGAGTGAGGATATTCTTGCCAGTCATCTGAAGTCTCACTGACCAAAGACACGAAACTATAATGTCACCCCAATCTCCAGAGGTGGAAATATAGCAGAATTTCCAATGCCAGTAGTTCCCTCCGCCTCTCCACAGCCTGTGGGCAGATCAATCACCCTGTCAATCTCCACACTGCAGCCTCCGACGCTGTAACTACGAGCTTAACAAATAAATTACATGAACGTGGGCCGCGGGTGTCTTTTTGTCGCAGTGAGATAACAAAAACAGTTTGCATGTTTCCAATAAATATACAACTAATGTGTTACTGCTAAGGCAGATTTCCCATGATGCTCTGTGGTTTTAAATGGAAATAGCATAAGTGACAGCTCCATATTTCTGCTCGAGTGAGTTAAACAAAAGAAAATGTAATGAGTTTTTGTATGTGTGTTTGTTTGTAGCTGGTGCTGACCGTGGGTTTGCTGGCAGTGGTGGTCTATCTCTACACTGTGGTGGCCTTCAACTTCTTCAGGAAGTTTTACAACAAGAGCGCGGACGACGACGAGCCGGACATGAAGTGTGATGATATGATGACGGTAACAGCCATCACAGATATGCCTTTGTTAATGTAACCTACAGCATATATGCATTCATTATGTGTACTGCTTATAGTTAGTTCATGTTTTAGCAGTTAACAGTAAACTGCTTAAGTCACATAAAAACTTACTGTAATAGAAATGTTATTGAACGCCATAGGAGTTAAGATACAAGCTTTGGACAATCTCATGTTTACATATAGTATCTACATTTGCATCTGTACGCATGGGGTGGCAGTGGCTCAGGAAGTGTCCATGGACAAGACACTTTACCCAGTTTGCATGAATGTGTAAAAGTGTTAGTCGTTAGTCTGATTGTCAATGTGTGGCTACCTCATCTCTGTCTGTATAAAAGAGTTATTTGTATGTAACATGGAACTAGTGACTGTGAGGGTGGAGTATAAGGCCCACTGGTCTGTATCTAATATTAATGTAAACAACGCCACTTTGGGACTTGCACCCAGAGAAACAATCAGAGGGTCTCCTATTAAAGTATGCACTGGAAAGTGGTAAGCAAGTGAAATAGTTCGCAAATTTTTTATTTATTTTAACAATATTTAAAATAGACGGGGGCATCGGGGGCAATAAAACATACATACATAAACAGCAGTCATGCTCGCAGGCACAAACACCATAAGCCCACAAGAACATGCAATCAATAACTACAAAGTTATATGTAAAATGTACCATAAACCAAAACTACATACCATGCTAACCAGACCGACAGGTTACAGCTGGTCACTTAGATAACAACTAAATTTGGCCACACTACTACATGTAAGTGGCTTGAAAAAGCCTTGAAGCCTTGGAAAAGCACAATATCTAATCTCTAATCCATTATTATTACTCTAGTTATAACTACAAACCCGCAGTGGATGATGTTTTATTTGGACAATTGTTGCTAAATGGCTATTCCAGCAGTGGTTTATCTATATATAGGAATGCATGTGCATTTAGGCAGGATGAACTTTGGGATTGCAATGCTGAACTCAAATTTCTGAGCTCTCAAAGTGGTTAAAATCTTCAAACTTTGATACTGTTTTGTAGAGGTTCAGTCTTGTGTTTTTATATTAATAAATAATATCAGATTTCTGTACTCTGGTGGTTAGGTATGAGTAGAGTATGAGTGGATACATTTACAGGTAATGCAGCTTTAATGACCCCATTTAAACCTGTTCCCTCAGTGTTACCTGTTCCACATGTACGTGGGTGTGAGAGCCGGAGGGGGCATCGGGGACGAAATTGAGGACCCGGCCGGAGACCCCTATGAGCTCTACCGCATCCTCTTTGACATCACCTTCTTTTTCTTCGTCATCGTTATCCTCCTGGCCATCATCCAGGGTGAGTGTGACCGTAACCCACGGCGACAAGCCCATAGATAATAACAGCACTCACAGAGCTCACCTATAGCTCCAGGGGTCCCTGCGACTCCATTTACAACATGTTATTAGATATAAGTCAAGGCTGGATATTGTAACTGATACTCACTTACTGGGGCTGAACGAGATTGACAAATAATCTGATTTTTCTGACAAATATTGGGATTACATTTTATTTAATCAAAATAAACTCTAAATTCTTTCTGTTCAAGTTAAATTATACATATCAGATGTGATGAAGCATTAACAGCAAAATATTGACATGAAAGGTTGAGTCACCTTAGGTTAGGAGTGTCATGATAACTGTGTCGTGACCAAAAATACCATGAAGCTTAAAAACATGTTTTACTTTTATTGAAAATATTTCATATTGCACTTTAAAATGTGAACATTTCATGATATATATTTTTTGTCTTGAACGTGGATTACTGCAGCAGAATAAATAATTGCTATTCCTGCCTCTCATTTGGTGAGGGGAGTTTTATGGAAGGGATTTCTTTGAATTAATTACAAATTGAATGAAGCCGGACGTGCTCTGTTTGCACAACAAGGAGAAGTGTGTTTTGATCGATGCACCCTTGGCCCGTGCATATTAAGTAGCCACGTGGACTCATTACTTTTGTTTTTAAATGCTGCCTGTAGATCCCAAATAATCCCATTTTATGAACAATGGATCATTTAAGGGCTGTATTTAATGCACAAGGCTTCAGGACTCGTCAGTTTATTTTTTGCTGGTGAACCAACAGACATCATATTGCTGCCGATGATATGTCACTCAAAAATCCTGGGAAAGGTTGTAAAGCCAAAATAATCACAGCCTTTGCGGTTTACTAAATCTCAGTAATTAAAATTGTGATGTTGATTAGATTATGATTATGATTAATCGTTCAGCCCTACCTTACTATCATGCACTTGTTCTGTGTGGCTGCAGGTTTGATCATCGATGCCTTTGGAGAGCTCAGAGACCAGCAAGAGCAGGTCAAAGAGGATATGGAGGTGAGAATTTTTTTTTATTGCAATATCAAGTGGTAAGGTGCACAATTTGACTTTTTTCACCTAATGCTAAAACGTTCACTCATATCAAATATTTAAGTTTGGGGGAAAAAATCACATACTTTTACTCCAACATCCCCATAGTAAGATCAGTATAGCACTTTTATACCCTTAGTCATTTTGGCACTGACTAAATTCTATGTTTGGAATAGGCTGAGAGAGAGATTGGCAACATTATTGTAATAATCTTGTAGTAAACATTTAAATTTTTTATTGTAGCTAATATGAAAATCATGAAATATAGTCATATAAATTCCATAATATATTCTATATGTAAATTAAATGAATTGTCAGATCTGCATTGACTGACAATAATAGATACAATATTTTGTTAATTGTCTTGGCATGTACAATATGCACATTCAAATATAGAAGCACCCAAGGAATGCCCACTTAGGTAAATTAAATATTAATTCATTTTAACAAAGCAGTTTCAATTGTTCCTAGTAAGACAACAGAACACAGTATATATTGGCCATATGGGTGCCTATAATTTAGGATACTTTATAATTAGCCAGTGTACATGAACAGCATGAGGCATGTGGGAACAGTTCCTCCTTGCTGGCAGCTGTATGTGTCTAAAATAAGTACTGTCAATGTCACCAAACTACAGCTCTACATGCTATAATTACTAGTTACTCTAAAAACTGGGGGAATCCAAATAATATAATCAGCAAAACACCAAACACATGTTTTGTTTGTCTGTCTTATTATAAAAGACCACACTTCCTGCTTGTTTACTTACAGCTGCTCAGTGAAGACAAACTGAGCACAACTAGAAGAGAAGAACCCTCATGTTTCTATATAAGGACATTTCCATAAATAAGCTACTGGGTTTGTTTATAGACTCAACATACACATGCTTTATCTAGAATAGTCTGGTGTGGATTTGCACATTTGCATCCAGAAGTTGCTAAAAGGCTGGAAACTATGCCAAACCTTTGGAATAGATCAGATTTCGTCATAATAAAATAATTTCCTAATACTGACAAATGCCATGTCTGTATTTCATTTCATGTGATTTATTCTTTGTTTTTTGTGCTCAGACCAAGTGCTTCATCTGTGGGATCGGCAACGACTACTTTGACACAACGCCTCACGGATTTGAGACCCACACATTACAAGAGCACAATTTGGCTAACTACCTGTAAGTACCACAAGTCCTGCATGCATCATTAGTAAACCCTCATGAGAGTTCTGTTCACCCAATTGTTTAGCCTTTTAACTGTGCGATGGATGTCTCAGAGCGTGTCTTGTGTGAGCATTAGCTGCAGACGCTAACGGCCTCAGCGATCCAGATCCGTGATTCCCTTCAGGTGTTCCCTCCATCTGTCTCTGAGTTTCCTACACACTCGATGCAGATCCTGTGCTGCTGTATAATGGCCATGACAATAGAGCGTTTCAGTCCATTTGCGCTCACAGTCAGCTGGCCCAGGGCGACGGGAGCGACCTCATTATGTTCCTTCATTACTATTTAATGCCATGAACTTTATTGGGAAATGGGTTTGGCGATAGTGTGCTTTCATACGGTGTGAATAGGCGCGTCGCGATGCCACACGGAGATAGAGCGGAGCCTTGCCATTTACAATTGATTTGGCAAACAACAGGTGATTCGAGGGAAAGTGGCACATTGTTTAGACACATATTTCAGGCGTCCTATTAACACCAGCTCTGACATTTCTTGTGAAATTGCTGCCTAGTGACATTTTTCTTTAATCTGATGTGCTTATTTTTTCTAAAGGTTTTTCCTGATGTACCTTATCAACAAGGATGAGACAGAGCACACCGGACAGGTGCAGTACTAAGGACCTTTTTGCTCTAGTGAAACCTAGTTTATTTCACTAAATAGGTTTGACAAGATAAGCTGTGTGCTCATCTTACTGCATTTACTCAGTACATGCCAGCACACTCCAGTTTGGCCAAGCTGACAGAGTGGATGCTAGTTTTGTGTGGAAAATATGATTTCACACACACTAGTAAAGGAGCAAAATGTTTAGTGCCATTAAATACTTTCATTCATTTTCCTAATGGACATTGATGCAGACTGACTAAACTATCCTTTTTCAAGTACATTTTAGTCAGTATTAAGTTACTTTTTGTTCTTTGCAGGAGTCCTATGTGTGGAAGATGTACCAAGAGCGTTGTTGGGACTTCTTCCCTGCTGGAGACTGCTTCAGAAAACAATATGAAGATCAGCTTGGATAAAACCTCACCCATATGAATACAGTCTTACATTCAGCTGCTGGATAACCAGTCAAGGCTGGCAAACAAATCGGACTGCACTGTACCATAATTGTGCAGCGCTTGTGAAAGAGGATATAACTGACATTTTCGTTACTTTCTTTTGGATCAAATTGTGACAATGTGTTGCTTTTTACCTCACGTAACCCCAAACCATTGCACAATTATAATTTATTCTTTCTTCTTTTTTGAGGAACATTGGGTTGTGTGAGGTTTAGGTCAATATGTTAGTCTTCTTATGCACAAAAATCTATTGAGAATGTTGAACTGGAGACTTATGCCAAATGAGTGCAAAATGGTATTAGAGAACGTACTTGTTTGTTTGTGTTGTGATGTTGCATTTTGAGAACTCAATGAATCGGTCAATGGTATGTCGTGTTTGTAGAATGAGAAATGCCTATTTATCATGAAGTGCCTTACAGTACTGTATCTACATTACAACAAAGCTATGCAAACGGTCCTATTTCTCTTGTATGTACGTACAGTCTTTTCGGGAGCAGTAAGGCGTAGCCGTCAATAGTTTGTTGGCTGATTTTATTTTTCCTAACCCGGAAGAACAGCATTGGTTTGACCTAATTTTTGCCGAATGCAGCATCACTGAGACAAAAGAATCTGCCAAAAAGAGTTTACTAAATACCTTCAAACAAGAACAAAAATTTGATTGCTAATGTATGGCCATTTGTATGTTGTAGCTTTGCTGACCTGTGCATTTCTTTTGATGGGAAAATAAAGAAATCAGTGCTAGAAAGAAGTTTGAATCTTTTTCTTGGGACCACAATTTCAAACACCCACCTGCAATAGAAAGTGGTCCCTCAGTGGAAGTCCTCTTGTAGTTGGTCAGATAGAGGGGACCAGTCCTCCTCCTGGTGCATGCTGGGAGTTTTGGCCACAGTGACTACTGTCAGCTCACATCTTGTCAGCACACCTCAGGCACCACACAGGGAAACAGTCTGCCGCTGTGAGCTGCACTTCGCAATCCAAAATATTAGGAAAAGTAACTAACTGCTATCCCTCTATAGATGTAGTTACCAACCAGAAATAATACAAAATGAAAGGGTCATCACTGCAGAGGTTCATAAAATGTGAAGCAAAGTACAGGCTGATGTAGGATTTGCAAAAAAAAACAATGCTAATAAAATCCTATAGTAACTAGGCCGACGCTGCCAAATTTTGTACATTTTTCTAAATAATATTTTTTTTGGTCTATAGGGGGCGCTATAGAGGTAACTGCCATCATATATGTGTTCACAGATGTGTTCAGGGCCAGTGGGTAATTAGGGGTTTCAGGATTGAGCATAATCGGGCAAAGTATGTTCCAAGTTATATGCTGTCAAACATACCTGACATTGTTTGTTGTAGGGTCTGGCACAAACTTCTTTTAGGGCATTAATTATTGAATTAATTACCTTATTAATATTCATCATAGAAGTACCAAAACCAATCCAGTTTGCCGTCTTTATGGTATGTAACTGTCTATAAAATTGTTTTTTGAGTTATCGCATTTACACGTACAGTCTGCAGACATGGACGGACGTGATTGCGATATAATGACACATTCTATGCTCAGCAGTGAGGAGTACGTTCATATGAACTTTGCATCTTGTTAACTCACATTTTGAAATGTTACCAGCAAAATAATTACCCTGTTGAGCAAGACATTCCCTGACTCATACCGAATATTTGTTCACATGGTATTGGCAGAGCAACAGTAACAGTAGTTAGTTAGTTAGTTAGTTAGTTAGTTAGTTAGTTAGTTAGTTAGTTAGTTAGTTAGTTAGTTAGTTAGTTAGTACTTTGTTAATGTTTACGGTATTTTAGAGACAATTACATTAGCCAGTTAATATTAACATAACATCATTCCGGTTGCTAAATCCACATCTGTGTAGTATAGCACAACAGAGGCACACAGGTCAGAGGAAATAAAAGGAGCAGCTTGAGTTTACCTCAGTGCTGACTCCCGCAGCTGAGACCTGCAGAGAGACGCTGAGTAGTGACAGTGACGTGAAGCACCCCACAGCACACAGCACCACAACAGGGCACTGGCATAAACCTGACACTACACACAATGTTTTAAAAATATATTGTACACTGTAGCATACTGAGCCCAATTTTATTATTAATTATATCAGCAAAACAAAAGTTTTGCCGATGTTATGGTCCACTGTTCCTACATGTGAACTACACAATAACTCAAAAACAAATTGCTGGATCAGATCACCTTTGCACACAGGTACCTATCATAAAGATTTAGGTACTTGTATAGTGATTATTAATTAGGTCATTAATTAATTAATTAATTAATTACCTAAACTGTGAATGCAATAACTCAAAAAGTCTTTGCTGGATCTTTTTCAACTGTTGCACACAGGTACATATCATGAAGATGCAGAACTGGATTGATTTTGGTACATCTTCGATTAATGACAATTAAACAATTCACAAATGAATGCCATGAAGCACTTTAATTGAGCCAATAATCCTGCTGAACATAAACGAAATCTCATGAATTTTGGCACAGTGATCCGGGATAGTCTATATTTAATGTACAGAGTCAAATTACAGAGGTCAAATAAAGAATGCCTCTATAGCGCCCCCATGTTTTTGACCCCTATGGGACTCTGGACACACTTACTTTGGCAGAGAGCAATGAAACTTGGTACAGTGATTCTCC
>JAVQKC010046256.1:0-42948 GCA_036025475.1 Philypnodon macrostomus
TCTCTCTCACAGTGGACATGCACCTACGATGAAAATTTCAGACCCCTTCATGACTTCTAAGTGGGAGAAATAGCAAAATAGCAAGGTGTTCAAATACTTGTTTTCTTCACTGTATATAAAGATATAGATGAGTAAAGGAAAAGTAGAAATATTGAACTATATGTATAGTCTTTGTGTTGCATTTAATATTTTTTAAATTTCTCAACACATTATAGTCTCATCCACAAACAAATAAACTACTGTGGCATAAAGTGGTCAGTTTTCTACATTTAAGTAAAGTATCTTATCTACCATTAGCAAAAACCAATGATTTTACATTCAAAATTACAAGTGCAAGTTCTAAAACAGTTGAAAGTATGGACCCTTCTTGTGTTTGTATACATTCTAAAACCTTCTAGGAAGTGTACCGCGGGAATGAAATGGACTGTAATGCATTTCCTCTGGAGAAATTGGCTCTAGCGTAAAAAATCACAAAGTGCAAATGAACAAGGTGGCTTCGGCAACGGACAACAAATCAGCTACACGCAGATAATATCAGAGCCTGGTTGAAAACATTTGCAAAGTGGTATTGTTTTTAGTTTACTCTCCTATTAAAATGAATGAACATGCATCATTCATAGAAGGGTCTATACAGTATGGTGGCCTACTATGCCAAAAACAGCTGTATCTTTTTATGTTTTTCTTTTATTGAAGCGTGTATGCAGTGTTTTCACATAAGCAGTTTGAACCTTTGATTTTATATAACAACAAAGGCCACACTCTCTGCTGTAGCTGCCAGTCACTGAGACATGCACTCCTCCAAGTCTCCATATGGGAACATCCACATCCAGCCAAAAAGAGGCAAAAAACAAATAAGTAAGCCACATGTTTGTTGGCTCGCTTTCAGAAGAGAGGGAAAATGAAGAGAGCAGATACAGGGAAAGAATGGCATGTTCTGTCCCAAACTTTAGGAGGGTGGGAATCTTTTGAAAGTCCCTAAAGTTGGTCTTGAAAGACAAGCAAACTTTAGCCACAAAGATTCCTAGCCATTAACATCATATATACTATTATACAAGCTGATCACGAAAATGTGCAATAAACAAAAAGTAAAAACTCCATACAAAAATATTAGGTGTATGCGTAATTTTAGTGGCATTACACCACCTACAATAGCCCTGAAGGGACAAGTTGCCAATGAACAAATCAGTGTCAATCAAATCAATTTAATTGTCTCAACTATTTCTAAAATATTTGTGTTCAAACGATGCTCTATGTGTTTATATGTTTATCCTGAAGTGCTTTGTTTGTCGTATAGTATACAGGACTTTTTTACAATACACATGTAATTAGTAAATACTTTATACCGGAAATTATTCTTGCAAACAAAGGGAAGGATAATTTTATGCAAAGTTATGCTGACTTTACTAAACAAACTATACGAATTAGCTTTTCCTTTGTTTCCTTCATTATGGTAAGGGCAGGTATTATTACCATAGAAATGTCACGCTAAAATACAAGCCATTATTTCTGCCACATAATGATCTGATATGACAGCCAGAACACATAGTGGAAGTGTCTTTTCACCGCAGTACATGGATACTATATCACGTTCTACGGCCACTGACACATCCATCTCCTAAAGTCAACAGTGGTACCTAAAGAGCATTTCACTCAGACCAGAACTGTTTGCGTTGGTGAAAGCCCCTGGTGTTTTGCTTTGCTCTCCGGAGACCCCTCTGATTTATTTAACAAGGCTGTAGGATACTGACTGACCTTAAATGGGCATTTTGCGCTGGAAGTTTTCTTTCTTTTAGTGAAGCCACTTACTTTGCATTGATGAGAAAGTGGACTTTGTCATCAGACGTTATTTTGATAGTGACCAATGGAACATGTCTTTTTAAAGAGTCACAGTGAGTTACCAGAAGCACTGATGCCATAAATGTAACATACAAAAAAAGCTGTTTTTGTATTGCTGTACATGCCATTTAGTACTGAAAAATGTTCTCTCAAATCAAATTTCTGTTTTCAAATAGAAAAATAGTCAACAAATATATTATAATTGAGTAATAATTAAAAAACTTTGCCGATAATGAAATGTGCTTAGTAGAAAGTACTTTTGGAAATAAACTCTACTACTGCTGCTACAACTACTACTGTGATTTTATGTTACATCAAATTTTAGCTTGGCCAATGAAAAGTTTATAATATTCTGTTCACAACCACACGTTCTTCCACAAATTTAGGACGAATAGGACTAGTGATTTTTTTCCAGTCTTGGTGCCTCCAGAGCAGATGACCTCTGAACTCTGGGTCACGTCTGTTAATCCGTCATTAAATGTCATAATGTGTCAGAGCTAAAACACCTATGGATTCTTAATGGCTTCAAGGAAGTTAAATTTGCATAATTTCACAATGATGACAATTAACTATTATTTGTCTTTTAATATATGTATAGCTTTCATAAATATGCTTTTTTAATAGTTTAGTACTAAAGTATCACTTTACAAAATGCCATGCAATGCTTCAGAAAAAAAGTCTAAATCCAGTCATGTGACCACAATGTTCTCTCCAAAAAGTCTTCTTGTGTACAATTTGAATGGCAGCTTATTTTTTTTACAATTTCATCAGTGGTTGTAGGCATCAAATTTTCATGTTAATGCCCAACAGACTCAGTGATGTTGGGATGTTGAGATCAGGTTTGTGAAGCTATGTTAACTTCTAAAACCAAATTTCTTAACACATGCCTAAAGCATCTGCACAGTACTGTATGATAGTGCTGTTGGAAACAACTTTTGATAGTTTCTAAGATGGATGTCTGTTCACACTCTTAAAGCTCTCAACCTGATTTCCCTTTTGTAGGTCATAGTTGTTTATCTTCCATACAGTTGATGTTGTTCTTGTCTTGCCGCAGAGGACAGTGAGTCTTGGGCCGGTTATGAGTGGAAAGAGCAGAGCATGGCCTGCTTCGTGAGCTCCAGCGCTCTTCTTTTGTGCGGCTGCTATACTCGTCTTCATAGGGACAGTTATGTAACAGTTGAAGTTAACAGCCACACTGCTTTGTTTTCACACAAACGCATCGTTCTCAGTCAGAGCCAGAGATGCTTTTATCTGTTAACCCTCTGAACGCACACACAACTTACAGTCCTAGCTCCCTCTGGGTTCACCACTTTCATTTGAGTCTTATCACAAGGAAATTGGTTTTCTTTCATACTCCCACCAGCGCTATCAGCTTATTTAGTCTGTCTGCGTGACCAGTGGAATGTCAGTTGTAAGGTACAGGCTCTTTGGACTGAAGCACAAAAAAACTTGGCCACATGCAGCTATGTTTGTTGATAGAAAGCTAAAAAACAAACATAAGCAATATCAAGATTGTTACTGATGGAGTCGCATATTTTTAAAGATGAGTTAGGTGACAGAACATCTTACTGCAGTAACACTCGGTTAGGCATGTTGTCAATTTGTATGACTTATTTTTTTATGACGTATACTAATAAATGCACCCCTAATTTCAGTCCTTTAAGTGATCTTAGTATAAATGTCTGTATATAGGAACTGGATGTTCTCTGTAACATTATTATGATATCCAGTTATGGCACCATCTATCATTCCTCAACCCTTTTTCCTCCCATCATGCCTCAGTGCATCGCTGGGGGTTGTTTTTATTGGTTTGCTTTCTGGGGTGAGCACAAGTCGAGCCCCTCTACAGTGTTACTGTGCCCCAATAATCTCCAAACTGATCATTTTGAACAGGCTCCAAAAGATAATAGGTGCCAGACCTGAAGAAACAAGAGTGCAGTCAAATACGTTTGGTTCCTGGCAGCTCTTTGGTCTTCTCCGAACCTACGTAGTCAGACCAGACCTGCACATGCATTAGCCAGTGTTACTGTAAAAACTACAAGCGGCAAAGGGGTTGTAAAGTTTGAGGTGGGCTTCTATCCCTCTTAAAAGCCGGATCTCTTGCCTCTACGAGAAGCATTAGATGAGAAAGGATGACGTCCACATGCTGAGATGAGGTCTTTATTGGTGAAAGTGGATGTTTGGGCTAATAGTGGGCCGGACCTCTGGTAAATGAGCAGTGACCAGTGAGAAATTACAGGCTTTGAGCTCTGATCTTATCTCTCAGCTTTAGTACAAACATCATGCTAACATCAGGCTGCCATCAGCAAACAGCAGCAGCAAATGACTGTATTTCACACATGAATGAGTGTAAAGCAGAAACACTGCAAAAGTTGTGATAGACGTTTTATTTTGGATTGTGCATCTCATTATTTTGCAAATGATACCACTTTTGATTGCACAATCTCTAAACAAGGCTACAACTAGTGGTACTCTTGCCCACCAGTATTTATTCTGCGTACGGTACTTTACCAATTGGAAACATGTTGAGACCCATTTTTTAAGGGCTTCTGGCATGCCTGTTTGATGCACAATGTCATTCTCACCTATCCAAAAGAACCACAACAGAATAATTTAAGAAATTAATGAATAAACAAGACCGCAGCGGTGGTGCAGTGGGTAGATGCTCGCCCTTCAACCGGAGGGTCGGTGGTTCGAGTCCCCACCCATGCACACGCTGTCAGGCCCTCCCGTGGACCCACCACCCAGAGGAGGTACCATGGTGCAATTTGGATTGGGCGGTGGTCGAAGGCGGGAGTTCCCTGCTTAGACTGCTGCCTCCGCGACCCGGTTTCGGACAAGCGGAAGAAAATGGATGGATGGAAGAACCCTAACCCTAACCCTTAAACCTAAACCTACCCCTAACACCCTAACACCCTAACCCTAAACAAGAACAATTGCTTATAAGGACAACACGACTATGGCGTCTAAGGCATGTAGGTTAAATTGTGTGGATTTCATAAAATATATATTCTTATTTTTCACGGCATTTATATGACACTAGATCACAACCAAATATCAAACTTGAGTCTTTGATGGTGCTATACATAACATTAAGTTGCTAAATCTTTTTAATGACTTTTGTCTGCCATCATTGTATCACATAACATTAATCTTATGGGAATCAAATAGTTTTTCACAATTCCTTTATTTCCCAGTGTCATTTCCTCCCAGAATCCCTTGGGGCTGTGCAGGCTGCTGGAATTTCATGTAGCATGTATTTGTTTTGAACATACTGTATATCTTTAATGAGCTTGTCTGTTTGTGTGTTCACGCCCGGCTTGTGTCTGTATTAATGTAAATTAGCATCCAATACTTGAACCATCTATTTTGCTCCTGCCCCTGTCATTTATCCCTGTGATCTGTCATGTCCCCCCACCCCCATACACACACGCACACGCACACACGACTGCACACCCATAGTAACAGATGGGACCATGCTGAGTTTGTGCAAGAGTCCCCGGGATGTACCAGAAATGGGTGATGGGCTAATGCATTGTAAATGATATCAATAACTCCAGCCTTTTGCATTACCTGCAGTTTATTAGTCTGTGTCTCATTGTCTGGGGCGTGTTGGGGGTGTGCAGATAAATTAGGTGTTCACAGTCGTACCCAAACAAAGACCCCACCCTCCTTGGCCCAATTTCCAAACCCACTAATTTTATTTTTGCTATGCCTTTTTAATTAATCTTATCCTTCAAAGTCTTGGAGCATATGGAGCGTTTTATTGATGAGTCCCAATTAAACAGACTTCCTCATCTCACCGTCCTTGATCAGTGAAGCCGATATGACGCTTTTTCAGTCTTACCCCCAATAGAAGCTTCTCCGTGACAAGCCTTACTTACTCAGACTTTTGTTAGCACTTAAAACAACTGCCTTATGCCACTTGGGACACGCATGCCCCAAATAGCTACCTGCGTTCAGAGATCACGCGAACATGTACGGAGCATCATCTTCTGTCTAAAAGCATGACTAGGGGGAAACCTGTCTGACAAGTCTCATCATGGTTAGCTAAAAAGAAAGCATTTATTAGATCTATTATTCATGTGACTTATTGCACAGTGGTACAGTGATTAGCACTCTTGCCTCACAGCAATAGGGTCCCAGTTTCGATTTCTAGACCGGGCAGTTGGGGTCCTTTTGTGTGGAGTTTGCATGTTCTCCCCGTGTCTGCGTAGGTTTCCTCTGGGCACTCCATTTCCCCTACCACTAAAAGCATGTACAATAGATTCCCCATTGGTGCCAGGACTCCCCTGAAAAAGAGATTCTGAATCTCAGTCTACTTTCCTGGTTAAATAAAGGTAAACAAAATGTGCTAGAATGCAGATGGTGTAAGCTTTCTCATTGTATACTGGTGCTAAATGTTTAAAGAAGCTATAGTAGTTTGTTGTTTGAAATTTACCATCAGTCTATTGACAGCAGGAGAAGTAATGAACAAGACGGCATAAAAACATTGTTTATGATTTATAAAACCTTCCAATGGGATTATTTTACTTCAGAATAATTCACACTTTTATTTATTCTGTTCTGTCATCAAAACTCATCCATTGCATCTTGCTGCTTACTTTAACTAGAACAAAATCTCTTATCAGCACAAGAACTCTCTACACCACCTATTGGTAAAGAGCGATAGTACAAGTATTCCAAGATTTCACATTCTGATGACATCAACACAACAGATGCTTTACCATTCATCTTCTCCTGCCTTTGGAGGTCACAACTGCCTCAAGCTTATCTCAGCAATATTGGGCCATAGGCGGGGCCCACCTTAGACAATAGGCAGTTAATTGCAGTGCTGACACTGACAAACAGTGACAGAAAACTACTGTATTTTAGATTACATTAATATAACATTCTCTACATCGTATATGTAAAATAAAGTTATTCAAACGCTAAATAATGTATTTTTCTTTCAAACCATGCATTGTCTTTGCCACAAAAAAATGGTCTCACAGAGAACACACTCAGTAATCGGCCCTTGTTAGTTTGTTGCATAATACTTTCGGAAACTACTACGAATTGTCAACAGATGTATGATTTCCTTCCATGAACATGCATATGCGGCACATGTGGAGAGGGCAAGAGGAGGAGAAAGGAACAGGGGCCCCAGATGGTGGCCAATTATGGGCTGTTGAGAGTTAAAGTGAGAACAAAGGAGCTCATCACAGACAGAGAAATGAAGCGCTCTCAAGAGAGGCCAGGCAAATCCCAATCCTGACACATTTACTACCTACCAGCCTTTTTCCAATTGGAGGGTCAGGAGTCAGGAATAATTGGGAACCGTTTGGAAAAAAGAGGGGGTCGCTGATACAAAAGAATGTCTTATTTGAACACTGGAATGAGGAAGGAGTCAAAATATATTTAGCTGTATTGAAGGACTTGGTGACTTTTGGCTGGTATTCAATATGACAGATGACATCGAGGCAAGATAAGATCCCCCCACTCTCAGTCTTCAGGGGGCAAAGCTTATTTCTCAAATATGTCTGTAAGCTCCAACCCAGGGATGGACAGCCTCAAGCGAGCATTCCAAATCCCTGTGGATGAAGCACTCTGTGGGAAAGACCACACAAGGGCTTGCTGTATGTATGTTTTATCACATGTACTCCCAAAATCATTCATGCAATTACATGATTAGTGGCGTTAAAGCTGAGTTATTGCAGACATAGTTTAATTTCCTGTCTGTGTTACAACAGGATATCCATATAGACACATTGTATAGACAGAATTCCATGTGAAAGGATACCTAAAGCTATAGTTCACAATTTTACCAACATGGCTAACTTTCCTGCTTTGATTTGATTTTAATACTGCACTGATTTACACAAAATACAAAAAAAGACATTTCCTCAAACTAAGCTCCATGTTCACTATTCAACTATTATTCTGTACTTATCTCTCTGGATGTATTCTCAATATTCATATCTCACGTTGCTTTTCCATTTATTATTTTTTTTATTTGCTCTGTATTTCTGTTCAAGCAAATGCATCTAGCGCTGGAATGACCTTTTTCTGTATTATCATCCAGTGTTGACAATTCAGTGGTCTTGTTTAAGCCTGTGATTGATCAAAACTGCACATTCTGTAGATCCATGACAAGAGACTATTATCGAATTCTTGTATTATTTTAGCCACTTTAGTTTGTTTTTAGAACTAGTTTTATCCATGAGATACAACCCAGAAAGCACAATGTGTTCTTTTTTGCCTCCTATTCCCCCATTGCCATTGTAACCGTAACCATAAACGTATTAAACCCTTGCTGTGTGTCCCAGCATACACAGTCTGTTTAGCCTTTAAAATGGTCAGTGAAGGGGACCTGGGCTGCTTCTGATGAATACGCATGTGTTTCTGACAGTCGGACAGGCCTGCTTTTGTTTTTCGAGCCACAGAATTCCTGGGGGAACACGGCAATAGACAATTATGAAGCTGAGTTTATTCACATGCCACTTTTTAGCCCAAATGTCATTCCTTCTGTTTGTTTAGATGGTGATTGTATGAATGCTTTCCACATGCTGAGGTTTTGAGATTGTGCAAGCATTTGTCCATTGTGGTCATGTGCAACAGTATGCAGAATCAATGCTGGAACAGGCAGGTTTAACCATAAGTGGAGAAATAATAGCGAAAGCATTGTGACAGTTATGATTATTGGCTGGATGTTTTAGGAAGATATGCTGAGTCTATAAAGTATGGTTAATATCTATAACTGTACTAATGGCTACTTGTCTTTCAGGGCCATCCCTCATTTGACCACACTATGTGCTGACTTTCTTGCCTAGTGCCTCTCTAAATGTTTCAACAGAACGTCTGCAGGGATTGGTTGGATAATCTGAAGAGTTGTGGACGTCCTGTTTTTGTAATTTGACAAGTTCTGAAGTGAGTTCAGTAAAACTATGTTGAGAGAAATGTAGGTGACCTGAGAAAACGGGCAGAAAAACAGCAGCTGCTTTGACCATCACAGCCACTAGGGGTTTCAATAATGTGTGTCAACATCTCAATTTTCCATTTGTGTTTGGACTGTGTTCACATTCCTGGCAAAATATTCCAATAATTTTGGGACCAGTACAATTCACCACAAGTTTTTCTTTTTTTTTTTTCTTGCCGTGTCCCGCAGGCATGATTGAGGACTATTGGCCCGCGTCGGGGCTTAGCTGCGGGTTACACATGTTGAATCGGTGTTGGGTTTAGCATATTAATTTTGTCTTCTTCTTATGTAATGATTAATATATATATATAATTACGTTTGCATTTGTCTGTTTCTGATCTGATAATCTTTGAGTTATCCCATAATGTCCATAATGTGATGTTTCTTTTGCAATGATGTGATAGAGCTGATTTTAAGTTTTCCTGCTCTGCCTTTTCCTTTCCAGTTCTTGTGAGCCGTCCTGTTGTTTCTTGTTCGCACTAGTGGAAATACATAAGAGGGGACATGACACATTTATGTTATCACACACCTGGGACACACTTCTCCAGAGGCCAGCGCACCGCAGGGGGGGTGGCCAGTCTGATAGACCTGTCAGGTCTATTGTGAAATATACAAAAAAATATATATTTAAGTTAAGTCTGTACAGGAGCTTGCAATATCAAAAAATATATCGGTGTGTATATATATTTTGTCCCACCCCTAAATAGAAGTGGACAGGGAGTGACAAATGCAGAAAAAAAAAACACAAAGTGATACCGGAGGGGCGAAAGAGTATCCAGCATGAGAGCACATGGTAACAGAGATGTGTAGACTGGCTTAGGAATTGGACCCTCATTCTGGATATTTCATTTACCCAATGTTTTTTAGCTACATTATTGTGGTAGTGTGGGCAAAAACACGTCATATAGCATAATCCTGGGTCTTAACCTGGTCTCAAATAACCCACTCTTGACAGCAACAGTTGAATGTAATGTATAGTTACAGTCTATTCCATCCTACCTAGACCTTAATGTTTAGCCTGAGTGCCATGGCCCTTGCATGACTTAAACACACCTCTGCTATGCCATGATTGTAAGCTAGCGAACAGAAATATGCCTGTAATTTTAGAGGTCACACATTTTTCCCTCACACGTGCGCCTGTGATCTGTGTTCTTCCTTGTACAGTACAAAAGCAGAACAGTGGTTGACTCTTAATCAGTAGCACAGGGTACTGCAGATGTTATTTTTGGGTCACTGTGTGCAGGCTACAGTGTTGCGTAGACATCTGCCCAGCTCCCCGCAGTGATCTAAGCATCTTGGTTGGTGAGTCAAGAAAGAGAGCCCACAGCTAGAAGGAAGGCACATGCTAAACCGGGCCGAGCAGATGGAGGAGAAAAAATGTGTATGAAAAACTGCTGTCTGAGGGAATAATAATAATGTTCCTCTTCCCACGCTTTAAGAGACAGTATTAAAGTATGTCTCCTAAAATAGGGCTAAAAGCATAAGGCCTTCAGACAGGGACCTTTGGCTCACATGGTCTGGCAAAGTTTCATCATTCTGAGAACTGCACATTAACTTTAACTTATAGCAACTTAAAATATATAAACTCCTACATGCTGCTTTTCTCTGAACATTACACCACAAACATAACATACATTGTCATGAATAATTTTGTATTTTTATTTAAACTCTGACAGAGGAGGTCAAAGAAGCCTGTATAATTTTGGTCTGTGCTACTTTATTAACCCTGGCCAGATCTTGGAACCTACAATTAGCACACTGCTCTGTCAAGTCCAGTAGCCAAAGCAGTCTAAACTATTGTGGTCTTCCATGGTACTGTAAAATAGATACTTGTCCAGTATAATACGACAACTTTTAGCATGTAGCCTTTAGCATAGGAAATGCTTCTACTACAAAAACTAGATATCAAATTACTAAAAATCATACAATGACATCAAATCTTAAAATCTACTATCTGTACACTGTATATTTCTTTACTCAAGGTATTGAATTTCATTCAAATTCCTTAGCAGTCTGAGCAGTCTGGTGTTTCACTTGTTGGCAGTGACGTTGTGCAGTTGATATGGCAGAACGGTGAGCAGTGCCATGCTTTTGATCCTGCTTTATGACTTCCTGTCCCAGGGCAAGCACATTTCCTGTGTGGACCTTACCGTCCATATGAGCTCTAAACATGCCTCTCTACTGATCACAGTCGGCCTTATCAAATTATCCTTGTATTACTTAATCAAAACATTGCCCATTCCTTTAAATGAAGCCTTGTTTTTTAAGAGGGTTGGTTTACAGGACGTCTGGCAGCCATCTTTGCCAGGTGTTTGTTTTCACTCTTGCCATGTAAACAATGACATGAGGCCCAAAAAGCGCGTCAACATATGGACATAATTGTTACATAAGATCGACCATTTAACCCGTTGGCTTCTTGAAATTCTAGGAAACCCATGGGGTTAAGCATTTTTTTTAGCCCTCCGATTGAACTAATGGTGATGTAATGCTTTGTTGAGACACCAGTGACAGCTGTATGAAGATGAGGTCAGTGACATTGTGGTTATTCAGTGTTTATGAAGCAATATGAGTCTAAACAGATGTCACAGCAACAACACAAAGCAATTAATTTGGATCTTTCACACTTTCCCACAATTAAGCACAATAACCTATTTTCCCAAAAATGTCAGGATTCCCATTGAATTTCTTATGTAATATAGGCCTACAGCAAAAACATATTATTAAAGTCCTGGTATTATAAAAGTATTTTATAATAATAATAATAATAAAGGTTTGATTCTGGTTAAACCTAGTTAATCCTAGTTTGGAGTTTCTTTAGACTTTTTAAACTCAATACATTGACTTTTCTAACATTTTTCAAAATATTCTAGCGTCAGTCTGGATAGTAGTCCTTTAATTAATTACATACATTAATACAAACATAAAAATACTGAGGTCTGGACCAATGTTTGGTAAATTCTGCATGTATATCACACAGTATAAACAATCTCTTGTAACCTTTCAGAATATTGTTATCTCCTTTTCTCTTTGTTGTTTTTGCTTGTTGTATAACCATCGATAAATTAATCTGTTTTTCTAAAATGGCAGAGGTGTTAAATAGTGTTATGTGTACCTGGATCCAAAGAGCTGAGTAGGTGTATGCGTAGGAGGACACAGTGGATGTGATTTTTTTTTTTTTTGACTGTGACAAATAGAGTTATGTAATGTGTGTTGTATAATAGTGGGTGTACCTCTGGGGGAGTTGTTTGGGTTGGTTACCCTGCCTGCTTGTTTAACTCTGTGATGCTTGAAAAGAGATGGGCCAGCCTAAAAGATACTGTGATCAATCACCGTGGTGGTCTTTGTTCACAGTGAAAAGCGACCATATCTGTTATTTGGCCCTACATTTTTGTTTGCATTTATACTTATTCAACTTAAAACGGCAAATCACACTTTTAATTCATACAGTTTTATATTTTTCTGACGTCTCAATGCCCGAGTATTGAAATTTTAATAATTGTATGTTTTTTAAGTGACTTTCTTCCAAGCAGTAGTTGTGGTTTGCAACCTTCACAGGGAGAATTATTAGCATTCATTTGAATTCTTTCCTTTTTTAAATTTACATTATACATACCAGTATGCATGGCAGTTCAATACAGAATAATAGAAAAGGCCAATATATCAGTTTCCGCTCAGTAATCTAGATCAGTTTTCTGTTGCAGTAACAGTTGAAAACACAATCTAAAATGGTTACAGCTAATAGCTTGATAAATGAGCAATCTTTATATAATGAGCTACCAAAGTAGTGTACTATTGTTGACACCCATTCTGGTAATAGAATTGGACCACTATACAGCCATGATCCACACCACCACACTACTCCAAAGTAAAAAAGCCTAAAAAGATCAGTTTCCATTTGATTTGGCCAGTGACATGAACAAATCAGATCTTAGCAGGGCCTTTGTTTCTGTTTGATTGAGGTATAAACATATAAAGAAGTGAGGCTCACAGCAGAAGATGGGACATTAGAGGCTTTGTTTACCTCCAGCTCTGCTGTAAGCCTGAGGCGGTCTCTTAAACCAGTAACAATGCCATCACTAGGAGCGCCTTGGCCTGATAGAGTGTCCATTGATTGATACAGTGGATTGATTTTCCACTTAGAATTTGATGGGTTTTTTCACCACCTAATGAGGTTTTGACCCTGCACTGTTTTTTTTTCCAATGGCAGTTTTTTTCTTCCCCTTAACTGGTTATCGGTTTAGGTAAAGGAAATGGGGGAAGAGCATGAATTAATTAAGAGAATAGCTGACCCAGTTCTGCAGCGGAGAAAAAAATGCACAAGCTAACAAAAGTGGATTTTTGATGATGGGATTTTCATGTCTTCATTATAGTGTGTTGTTAGTCGCCTGCACTTTGTGGATAAAAATCACCTACTCTGACAGAATTAATGCTGAGGTTAGGTCCCATTGATTTGAAATGTTTGTGCACTTTTAGGATTTTGACTAGAAACTCCAGCTCTTTCATCGTGTTGCGTAATACTTATCTCATCCAGTGTTGTTGCCCTTCACCCCGTCCTGTCATCCCCGCCGCCCCGTGTCCCACTTCACGGATCTTCCAGGTGGCTGCGTCCACCGAGCTGTGGCTTTACTCTCAACAGTGAATAATTCAAGCAGGTCCTAAGAGGCTGGCCTGTCTACTCGTTACCCATGTCAAAGGAAGTGGGTCACGTAGTTGTAACACAGAGCTGTCCCAGTCATGCACAGGACACAACACCAAGCATTGGCATGGTATAACTTCAAGTCATTTCTTTTAGCAGTATAGAGAACAACACTAGCTTCCTTTTTGTAAATAAAAAAAAACATTGTGCATATCTACAAAGCAGCAAACCTGAAATTAAATAGTAAGTCAAAGTGGTGGAAGGGCCTGACTTTGATTCCCAGGCTCCCAGCCTTTCTGTGGAGTTGCTTGTTCTCTGCTTGTTCTCTGCTGGTCCTCTGGTTTTCCCATTATTCTTCAAACATAGACAAGATAGGGCTAAAGATCTAACTAGGTCCTCCTGACATGGATCTAGGCTCACAATCTGGAGAAAGATCCCGGTGTACTGCTTAGCGATTGCCCATTGCTCCTGACCAAAAAGTTTGGACGTCCTTCCTCAAAGAGTGATTACAGATCCTATATTCTCTTCCGCAGGGCTAAACCAGGACAACTTTGCACTCACATTTGTTCCATATGGCACTACTTCACTTACATATTATATACTGCTACGCGGTCTTTGGGGAAGGCTGGTATCATGCAAGCCCAATACAGTCAACCCAGGTCGCCCTACAAACCCTGTGACCTTTTTACTTTGAAACAGAAGTTCTGATTCTAGCTAGATTTATGTTGATTAGTCATTAATGTAAAATTCGTGTCACATTTGGTGTTTAAAAACGGCTAATGTGGTCTGTTTGCCTGTATCTTCAAAATATTTGTTGCCAATTCTAGGATTAACTTTATGGTGCATCCTCCTTTTTCTGCTACATTTATATTAACAGACACTGGTTTTGAATATCTAATCTTGCTTGATAAATATGGTGTGGTTAATGTACTGGGTGAGTAATGTGTTCACAGTTACCCAGCTCGTTGCAGCAGTGACTTAAATGATAATCAAATCATAATAAAGATTTACTGTGTGACAACCAGTCCACAGGGGAGCGGTAAACAGAACAATTAACAGTCGGAACAAACGCATGAAGAATATGAATCTTAATACGGATATTAAGATGTACACTGGGTGAAGTCTTTGCTGTTGGACTTTAGTTACTGTTTCACTGTTCACTCTTGCATCATGCTTTTCTGTCTACCCTAATTCCCATATTATATTCCACACCCTAAAAATATGCAGACAAAATGTTTTCCCCTACATTTTAGCTTTTGTTCCATAGTGCTTAATAAGTGATGGAGCGGGAGGAGAAGCTGGATGATGCCCCTCTGAAATGGCTCACATGAAAGAACAGCAGGAATAATCTGCTCTGCACCCTTAGGCACAGATTTCCCACCATCTTAGAGCTACCACTATACCCACAAGGACCCACCCTCGAAAGCCCCACAAATGTGTTTTTGACTCCAGCTAAAAATGGAAAGATGAAAATGGTAGAGGAAGTCATCTCGTAAAAAGTGCTTATGTGATTGCTCTGATTGAATTATCTGCTCAACCCAGCTCAGGGCGACGCATATTGAGAGTGATATCAAAGTGGCAAACTTGCACTTTGTCATTCTTGACAAGTAATAAAGCCAGAAGCATCTTTCCTCTGTTTTTCTTCCAAATCTTTTTTTATTCTCGTGTTTAAAAAAAGGCTATGGTTTTACAATTTGATAATACTCAGAATCAAGCACCAAATACGTGTACAAATATATACGCAGTGTCCCCTGTTTTGTGTATATTTTATGTGTACATGTAAACAATAATGTAGTTAAGTAATTATGGCGGTTCATTCAGCTTTTTAGCCAATAGCCTAAAAAAAATGTGTCGAAGAATAAAATTAGCTCCCACTATCACATCAGTTAAGAACCAGTGACTGCATTGTTTTTTGTAAGCGTGTTGTCTTCTGTATTGGTAGACTTTAAAATCCTGCATAGTCTAAATAATTGCATTAATCAAATCTTTCTGTGTAATAAATACAGCAAATGCTCTTCTTGACATAAATTGACTCCAGATGTGTGATGTTATCTCCATGTTCAGTGCTAACCCTAAACGCTCGAGCACCCTCTGACTGCATCAGTTTCAATCTGCTCCCATGTTCAATAAGCAGGGCTTGATTGACTTGGGGCTGCTCCATATTCATGCTGTTGCCTGGGAGCTGTTAAATTGATTGTTAATTTATCTGGTACTTTTGAAGGTCTGTGTGATGGACAACAGCAGAATCGACACAATCTCAGCCTGAGTCAGGTATTGAGTTAGGAGTATAGTAACCAGGATCTCACTTGGCCGACCCCACCCTTCCCCCTGTTCTGGTCATACGGAGCAGCTTTATGAGGGCCCATGCCACCCAGCCCATGTATAATTAAGAACAAGGGCCGCTTCTGATGTCACAGCATCGGCACTCAGCCATCTGCTCCCCAGCCTGCCAAAATGTGTAATTATTTGGTTTATTTATCTGTAAGGTATGAATTCACATTTTCACAAAGTCAGCTGTTGAGGGAAAAACATTTCAACACTACTAGTTGTACTTGTCTTTGGTTAGTCTTTCAATAAAGACAGGGTTGAATGTCAGTAAAGAATACAATCCATTTATCTTGTGCGTGAAGAGTTGAGAGTTGTAAACCCTACTGCCTCAGAGGAAGGAGGTTATGAGTTCAACGCCCAAGCCAATCTGCATTTCTATTGGTATGTCACCTTCCATCATCCGAGGAACTTGCTTGTATGTTTGGATATTGGTGTTTGACCCTGCCTCAGGCACATAGTAGTTTGTGTAGGCTGAAATAAGCAATAGAACATAAATTAATGGTGCTTTTTTATTCCCATTTTTAACCAGTCGTGACTAGGGCTGCACCATATGGAAAAAACATGCAATATATTCAATAACTATGTTGAATATTGCGATATCGATATTATAGCGATATTATTATTTACCTTTTCTGGACAGTTAGTTGACAGGAAATCAGGGAGAAAAGCGGAGAGTGACAGTCGGCAAACTGCTGTGAGCCGAACTCAAACTCACGACGCAGGGGGGAGGATTGTAAACTCTGAGTATGAGCCGCATGCTCTACAGAGTGAGCTAAATTGCGGCCCAAGCTCCGGTATTTTCAAAACTACTATAGACTAAATGAGGAAACAAAGCCCAATTAGGACAAATATAAAGACATCTATTATAGTGGACTTTCAACACATTTCTATGCCCAGCTCCAATGGAAAATGCTTTAAACAGTGTCAGATTTAAGACCATGTCATTATTGCGACATATTGCAGATTCTTGCGATACGGATATTGCGATAGCGATAATTTTGTGATATATATTGTGCAGCCCTAGTCGTGACCTACTGTCTAAGTCTAACCAATGAGTGTCTTGCATCAAACCTGCTGCTGTATAAGTTCTCAAGGATTACTGCTTGTGTTAATTACTCTTTCTGCTTTCATGTAGTCTCCCATTCCCACAAGAGCTCTTAATCTTATCTCACCCCCGCCTTCTCCTGCTTTTTACATCTTTTCTCTCTTTTATCATTCCTACGTCTCATGAGCTCAAGGCCCCACACATTACTGCCACAATTTATCTGCACTTAAAAAAATTCTCAAAATCTTCATTCCACCTATGTCTTTTAATATTTGAGATTTGCATGAACCCACAATGTTCTAGGGCATGTTTTATCACCATAAATAAGGTATGAACACAGGAAATAGGCTCAGGGCAAGTGTATGTGAATGTACAGTACGCTGCTGTGTGTGATGAGCCCTATATGATACGATGTGACGTGTTGTACTCTGGTTGACCCAAACATACAGATGCTAAAGCAAGTGCTAATGCTCATAAGAGACTATTGTGGCTATATTTCTGTCTAGTAGTTTCCATGCTTGCTTTATAGTCTATGATGGATGCTGTGCTAGCGAAAATAGTCAGCATATAACTTTCAAATAGTGATTAAAAACAATGTTTGCTGTCATCTTAACCCGAAAATATCTCTGGGTTTATCTTGACCCCCTCCCAACTGCAAACCATGGTTTTCCCAGACATTCTTTTCCGAGCTGTGACGCAGACAGTGTGGATGTCTCATGCTTACAGTCCCTGGATGTTAAAAATACTCTTTGTAGCGAGGGTTTGGCTGAGGTCTTGGGGAGCTCCGTGTTTTCTGTCGTGTTGTCAGACGTGTGTACGTGTTTTGCTTGATTTTCCTATCTGTGTTTATCTCCACCACAGAGCAGGCGCGGGCCCACATGTTTTTACCTCATGGTTTGCTTCATTCACAGGCACCAAGAGACAAGCTGCTGGTTTGATAAGGTGCCATGTAAGATATGTACAGTACTGTATGGGGAAATTATAACAAGTAATTACAGAGCCTTGTGCACGTGTGCATCAAAAACTGGTACATTGAAAAAGGTGTTGTCACTCTTGCTGTTGTAGGGTTAGCGTTAGGGTTAGGGGTAAAAAAAAAAAAAAATCCCCCCAAAAGTAAACAATTCCAAAGTATCATAGACTGGACGATAAAAGGAAATAACAGCTTGGAAAATAAAAAGTAGATTAAAAAAATTCAAAGACCAAACCTATTACAAAGAATGAGCATGAATGACAATGAACTGAACCAGACCAGATTATCATTATTATATTATTTAATTAATAATAATAATTTGATAGGACAGTAGACTGAAAGGAATCAAGGAGAAGAGCAGGAAGAGACATTCAGCAAACTGTCATGAGCCGGATTCAAACTCGAATATGGGCCGCACGCTCTATCGACTGGGCTAAACTGTGGCCCGGGTCTTTATTATTTTAACCAATTACAAAAAAAAACACCTAAAATCAACTTCTTTAGAGGCACTATTTTTATGTGTGCCTTTTTTTATTATAGAGGTTTGAGACGGTGGGGATGTCAACTTTAGCTTTGAGTAATCTCTCTGTATAAGGCCATTGTTCAATTTGTCTTTATAGAAAAGAGAAAAAGCATGTTGTATGTAAAAAATATGTGTTTGAGGTGGTGGGTTTGGGAGAATGACAAAAGTACATACCATACAAGCATACCTAACATTCAACCTTTGTTTTGACCCTAGATATAAATCTGGGATGGTATTTTGCAAGATGAATACCAATAATAAACATGGGGGAAATTGCTCTGAAATTGAAGACATATGTAACATTGACCAAGTCATCTATACTGTTTTTGTATTTCCATCTGACGTAGCACTTAAGGTTTGTGAAGAAACTGATATCCCATTTGTTACTGGGGTGATCCACAGTGCACATGAATGATATATTATGGCATCATTTGGTAATTGCCATTCTTACATAAACAGTTACCTCACATTTTGGTAGGTCAAGAACATTGCTAGCATCTTTACTTTTGACAACCCTTCTTGAATCAGAGTGTACTCATTGGCTTACACTGTCATGAATCACAGCTAACATTGTCTCTGTAACCTTTTCCTCAGTACACAATAGTCCCTCATAATCCAAACAGAGGACAAAGACTTGGCGGACAGAGATGCTTTTTGACGGGCACACTTCCCTGCCCATATCGATCCATTATCCAGCGGGAAACGCCTTTTAAGAGCAGCCAACGCTTCTTGCTGAATAAAGATAGAGATTCACAGTGTTGTACAGTGTGTGTGTCGTTGAATGCCGTCCGAATTTCAACAAAACAACAGATTTTTCACAAAAGCATTGCACTGGAAAAATGTGTGCGGACCTTTAAGAGTGAGGGAGTGTGTCTGAAGGGAGGAATAACAGAGCTCTGTAAACGGGTCGTGAAGTGAAAACTGCACTGTATCGGGGAATAAGGAATTATTTGGGAATTTGTGGGAATTCAATCGGAGAGTTGTAAAGTTGAGCTAATGATTTACTGTAAATAGTGTATTGTTTTAATATGTTATCTGTCTAGACATCATAAATATACAAACAAAACCTTTTTGATACATTTCCAGGGTGGGTGGGTTGTTTGGGGCACTTCATAAAAGCTTAAACTATCTTTGAATGTGGTTGAATTGAAATGACAAACAACCAAATCAGATTTCAGGATGCATTTTAGATAAATGGTCAGAAAGAATTGATTTTGGAGTGTCATATTTTTCAATGGGATGGGCTCTAGACCAAATATTTGTTAGATCTGTATTGTTTGATACATCCAAGAAACCAGGTTTTTACATCTTTTTTCCACCTGCCCAAGTTTGTTTTTCATTGCAATCCCCATTTTTAATCCCTTCCTGCTGATCTGCTCTGGCAAAGGTTGTCAGTGGGTCAGAGCACCAGCCTTTACCTCCCTCCTCCTCCTTATCCTCCTCTTCTTCCTTCTGCTCTTTCCTCATTGACTGTGCTCGTCTACTCATCTATTACTACCACCTCCTGTTCAGTTCCGCTCTGTTATGGGGAGGTGTGTCCATCCACATCTGGACAGTGACAAGCGCGGCTCATTCACTCCCACTGCCCCTCCCCTCTCCTCTTTCCCTCTCTCTCTCCCCTGCTCTGTGCTTCACTCGCCCGCTGTGCCGTGGAAGTCAGAGCGCACTCTGAGGAGATGCTGGCAGCTGACTGTAGGACTAGCATCAAATTTTGGAGTTTTAACATCAAGAACGCCATGACAGGATTTAACATATCTTATTTATCATTATCTCGTTTTTGAACATTTTTGAGGGAGTTTTGCTGAATTCCAGAGTGACTTCAACACACACCTGGTTTGAACATCAGCTTATACCTATCCGGCTTTGGGATGACGGAGATCATAGTCGCGGATGTAAACTTGAATTCGGTGTGCGAGCGCCTGGAGAACTGTTGCATTGAGCAGAACCAGCACAACCTGGTGTCCAGTCAGCCGCAGACCCCCACGCTCAAGAGGCACAGCAACACGGGGGCCAAACTATGGGGCCGCGTCCGGAGCAAGCTGCTGAGACAAAAGGTTGACATACGCTCGTGTCACTTATGTACACAAGCCTCTCCTTTATGTTTGAATGCAATTTGTCACTGTGTCCTTTCCATCTGTCGACTCAGAGTGGCTTTATCCCATTCACGAGTGTCCATGTGTGCAGTCCCCAGGTCACTCTCTCTGCTTTTATGACCATTGTTCTTGTCTGATGGCTCTATAGATTTCCATAGGGACATGATGTAATGTGGGTGAAAGGCATACTAAATCTAAACTTAATATTGACACCTATTTTTTTGAAAGATGGCAATACTACATTAACTGTAATCTTGAGTAAATTTTAGTGTACAAATATCTATATTGATGCATTTTGTTCATACTCGAATACACATATACTAATTACAAGAAAACTGTTGTCGAATCGCTACCTTTAATCTTATCAATTAAAACCCAAATTTTCCCTTGTAAATAGTGAAGCCCATATTTTATTATGGTGAAATGAATTGCACTAATGCTGTTAGAGTAACCGGTAGTTAGTATTAAGGCATTCTGTGTATAAATTCAAGCTTTTAGGTCTACAGTAAAATAAATATAACTGTGGAAGGGGATGGAGTTGTTATGGTAAGATTGTGCTATGATAACTCTCATATTATTCCTTATGGCTTAATTTTCTTCTACACCTACATCTACTTTATTTAAACGTGAAGAGCACACAGCCCTTAATAGACATGTTCCCCTATCAGAGTAGCTCCCTCTACTGTTTATTGTTTGTATTACATTCAGTCTGTCCATGCTGATCTAATGCCCCCTTGGCATTTCCACCAAAGCTACTTTTCCTTCTGCTAATGAACTTTACTCACATTATCACATACAGGCTCTAAGCACATGTGTCTGATACATTTGCATTGTCTTTCATGCAGCTAGGCTTACACATTTCAGCTTGTAGCCAATTAGCTTGTGGTGGAGATATGGTGGACATTCACTGCTGGTTTATTTGTACATAATGCATTATAGCAAGCAATTGAAAAGTTTAAAGGAGAAGTGGGCACATTGTGTTAGGTCTCAGACATCTTTCCCTTCACCTTACCTATTCCTATTATATATTTATATGACTAGTATAATCCTATTAGTTTGGTCATATTTTGTCGCGAACTAGCCGTTTGTTGACTTTGTTATGTTATCTGCTTTCATTTAGTCAAGTCTATCTAATCGTTGATAGTTGATTACTGAAAACATTAGCTTGCATTACAAACAAGTCAAGTTTAATGTTAGCTTTGTTGCTTTTTTAACAGATTGAATTACTGTAAATTACCAACAGCATTACCCTAAGTTGACTATTTTGTCTCAAATGGATGCAAACTCAGACCATGTAAGTCCCGGCCTAATTAAGCTGTAAGCATACTGTACTAGGCCTACCACTAAGCATGTGTGAATGTAAACCTACTGGTTAAAATTTAGCCCAATCTGATTTTAATCCTAAAATGGCAATTTAATAACATTTAACACAATCTTCATATTGTGTTTGTGAATCCAGAAAACTCTTTCATGTTTAGTTCAAATGCAGGGTTGTGACTCATGCGTGGGTGAAAAAGTGTTTTTTTCCCCCTCCAGCTGCAGATTTGAGCAAACGCTGTGTAAAGAAACTGCACATGACTCTGCTCACACAGCTAAAACTCTTGACTAATGTGTGGAGATCTTATTCTGTAGCTCCCGTGCATGTATATTCAGCAGTCCAGTCACCATCGCGAATGCATCACCAGCGCTTCGTGCATTCATTGTTATGCAGGGACACCGGGCTGTTCAGGGGGTCGACCGGTAAAGGACACGGTATCCAACAAGCTGAGATGTGGCTTGACCTTTGCGTAGGCCCTTTCCATTATTCAGCAGAGGCTTGAGGAGAGCTGACCAGTGGTTAGACTGATCGGGATAAAACCAGGGATTATACACTAAGCCCGGACTTTACAGCGCTGGCCCGGGCTGCTTTATTGATTTAAACTGCCACCAGTCGTAATGTCCAAGAATGTAATCAAGAAGGATGTCTTATAGTCTCAGTACCATGTGATCCCGGCCCGTAGCTCTTAAAAATCTCTGTACAGTAGTGTTCCTTCACACCGACTCCCTGAGAAGCTCCATTCATCCATTTTGAATGTGGCTTTGATGGCTTGTTTTATGAGTAAACTTGTGTTGCACTTTCTCTCCGCTCTGTTGGCCTTAGATATTATCAGCTCCTTTTACAATCCTCCCTTATTCTGCAAAGACTGGAAGTGTTTACAGGCCACTGAGCTGCGTTTGATGAGAGACAGACACTATCTGTCGGGATCGTCTGGAGCTGTCACATGACGAGTCTCTAGAAAAGCTGTGAATGTACTAAAAGTGCTGAATGGAAGTGCATAATATTTGAAAATTGTGTGAGGTATTATTAGTTACTGAGCAGACCATAATACACCCTCCAAGGGACATACACAATTGGTATTAGCCACCAAATAAACATAAACAAGATGATGGTTTTGACAAACAACAGCTAATGAGCAACATCAGCATTAGTGCCCGGATACAACACGTTAGCAACTGATGTAATATTTTGCAGTTTTTATGCTTGAGTCAAATCCTATTTTTTTTTTACGGTCAACTCTCAACCGTTATTTTACATATTTCCAATTATGCAATTACTAGAGAATGTTTTTCTTTTTGTGGCTTTGTTGGCAAATTCAACCATTGGTGTAGCAGCAAAATCTGCCACTTTTATTACACACAGACTATTTGAGCCACCATAAAATGTTTTGCCTTTACCCACTTTTAATACCATGCATATATTTTCATAAATTTGCAACATATTAAGCCGCTGCAGTGATTAATATTAGTAGAATTGGAGAAAAAATATTATGGTTAATCAAACGGTGACTGTGGGCCATGTTTTCTCATCTGTTTGTGTGCGCTGGTGGCATGTTATTTACAGGCTCCACAGAAGAATGTGGCTGTATGTACGATGTGTTGGGCCACAGACACACACCAGGGATTTGTCTTCATCCCTGCAGCCTCTAATTAAGACACAGTGCGATCTGATGTGAGGCAGTGAGAGTAAAGGAGAACACTAATTAAACCCCGAGCAGACATAATGAATTGTGCCCAGAACAATAGGCTATTACGCTGTACACTGCTATGGTTTGTCCACATTGCCTGATTTTTGTTGGCTTATTCTATAGGGCTGGAAGGTGCCACATTCCAGTTCTATAGGTTATTGCATTTTTTGTGGTATCTGGAAGTAAAGGATTTGTAGCTTTTATAACACAACTTCCACTTTTGCAGTACAACCCTTGTGAACCCCAGTGAAAAGCACTGAAAACTAATTATAAACCATAGTGATATCTTTTTTTGGTCATTTCACCCAAGCCATTATTTATTTTTTAATATTCTGACCTAGCAAAAATCCAATCCATCCATCAATGCTCCTCATCCCACAGCCCACCTTTTAACCCAAATATGAAACAATGCGCTTCCATTCGGGACTGTTGATTAGCGCAGATGAAATATTCAGGTTTCATCCTCCTGTCTGCCTAAAATGCCACCAACTCCCCTAATGGCTTTTTATATGGGTCACATAAATCATCATGTGTCCTCACCGGAGGGCACAACCTGTTATTGGTCCCACTCCATACAGCGCTAGACAATCAGTGATTGGTTAATGAGCTCTTTGAGGGGAGGTCATTGTCGGGGTGATACCCACAAAAACCCCCTCCTCAATGAGTGCAGGCCCTAACCCTCTGGCTACAATGAGCCACAATGAGGTATCAGTCATGTAATTACAGCATGTTCATTCACAGCCTGATGGGGTAATGGCAGACATTCATTGACAGACTCTTCTTTGAACGTTTAGTAGAACTTTGAAACAAAAGCATAATGTAAATCACTGTTGACAGCAAGAAATGACGTTACTATAAACAATGTTCTACTAGTGAAAACCAAAATCTATTTAATTTCCCTTTGGTTCATGGACAGTTATAGCCTTACATAGCAGCTTTGGGCCTGAGGCAGTGTACACCCTGAACAATGGCCTGTTACTGGCATGGCAGACGAACAAAGAATTATGTCATTTACGATTTTCTCCTTCTATTTGATGAACATGGAACAACTTGTGTGTGGGTTTTTGTATGAAAGAATGATCTAATGTGTTACAAGTGATAAGGTCTGGTCTGAGCAGTGAGGTAATGAGGTAAACTAAAGGCTTATCAGATCAGAATCACTAGATTCAAATCTCCTGGTGACATAAGGGACTCTACATTTACTGTACAAGATGAGACAGAAATGTATTTTTTGTAGCTAAACTTTATTTGAAGGAATACATTTTCAAAAACATATCACAGCTATGAAATGTGCAGTGTCTTTGATTTTGTTGGTATCTGGTGGCAACTAAATTATGGTAGTAAATGCCACCTTGCCATTATGAGCATCTACCTTTGAACTATTAGTAGTCTTGATGTCCAGGTCTAAGAAGTGTCCTTATGAATGCAAGATAGAGCCAATGCCTTGCTCTTTCTGGGTGCTTGTAGTTTGTTTTTTACTCTTCCCCCATGGTAACAATCCAAAATGTTATGTGATATAATACCTGCTTTCATTGCTGGCCACTTCGCTCCATTTATACTCTTAACTTGAGCACAACTTCAATTGTTTCTGCATCAGCGCTCCCTCACCAGCGCTGGAGGCACAAGTGTGTTGCATAAGTCCTGCACGAGCCTGTTTACATTCACTATAAGAGATTCACACATAGAGCCCACGGAGATACTAGACTCTGCAATTCACATCCCCCTGTCTGCTACAAGCCCTCTGCGATTGGCTAAAACCACGACGTGAGGAAGAACAATCAACATGGCAACACTCGGAGTTCAGGCCCTCACATGTCCGCAATGGCATCACCAGCTGTTGAGAGAGAAGACAGTGCTTCACTACCACATTATACTAGGTCAACATTATGTGCTTTTTCTGTGGCTAAAAATAACTATAAGTGTTGCTCATACGCTTGAAGTGCTAGCCGGGTTGGAATATTTGTTGCAGGCAGCTGTAATCCTGATAACTGCATGATTCTAAATCTAGTTCTAAGAACTATTAAGTTACACTTTTTGCAACTCGATGGATATTTAATCAGTCAGAGAGCGGCGGCAAACTGTGGTGAAAAACAAAGAACAAATGAAAGCAGATTTCATTAATTTAGCATATCACAAGATTATGGAGTCAATACAGTTAGCTTCAGAACGACTGAGTAAGAATGTGCAGATTATTACTTCATAAGGCTTTACATACTTTTTCACACACTAACTGCCTGCCTACATATATATCCAAGACTTCTACATAATAAGTTTGAATATGTAGAGTTCAAAGCACAGATTCGGCAAAGTAATTGTAGCCCATAGCTTAAACATGATTAGCATACATTATTGAAGCTGGTCCGCAGTAGCACTTAAGATAAATATTTAATTATATTTTTATTTCCTGCTTTATTGTTTCCAGAGAGGAATAGGAAAGTGTCAGCTCATTAACAGGCCAATGTTATAACATGCTTGAGCTCTTGTGTGGTGTGATGCACAGATATATCGGCTCAAGAGATTCCATATCAGTGCATCCCTACTTGTGTCTTGAAGGTTGAAAATGGGTCATTACAGCAGACCTCTGACCGATCAACTGATGTTGGAGCGGTGGAAACAAGGGGCAGTCAGTTCTTGTAATGTAGTGGTTATCACATTCATTTAACACATGAAAGGTCCTCGGTTCGAAACCGGGCAAGAACAGCACTTTTTTCAAGTAATTTGTCACAATAGACTTAACACTTAAGCTGCTATACTACTCTTGTATTCCATGTCTTACTGCACATGGGCCCAAAAAAGAGATCATACAGAATGTTCTCTAAATGACATTTTTGGAGGGTTAACATTTTAATTTTCAAGTGTAGTTTAGCACTTTTTTGTGATTCTTTTTTTGCCCATTGGTTTGTTGTTAGTTTAATTCCTTGATAAGCATTTGGAAACAACCCCTCTAAGTGACAGCTTTAATAGCATATAATATAGTAATTCATATTTAATAGGATTCATATTACATTTAAAAAAAATGGCAAGAATCAATAATGCCCCAGTCCAGTGTTTGCGAATGTATTGCTCTAACTTAGTGTGTCCAGAGTAGATACACAACCATCATTTAGAAAAATCACCAGTACAGCTAAAAGAAAAGAAGCACGAATTTGCAGGGCAAATTTGGGTCATAATTGAGCATTAAAAAAAAAATTCTTTTTTTAAAATCTTATCTTCTCTTTTCTGTCCCGGAGCACACAGCCTGTACTTCTGATGTGCTGCACATGATACTGCTGCCTGTGTACAGATGATGGACATCTAGAGCGGAAAAAAGATGCAGAACTGAACCTTCTGTTTCCTTTTGAGTCTATAAATGGGCTGTGTTAAATCATGTGACAGCCTCTTGTTGCTCTGAGTTCAAACATATGGAAGAGTGCTGAGATCAGGGCGTAAGCATATAGCGGCCAGGTTTACTAGGCCATAAATGGAAAGAAAAAGGGCAGCAACTTCACCGGCTGAGCCCACAACATCAGCATCTATGCACCAACTATCCTTGGAAGTGTGTATCAAATGGTTGAATACATTTGAAGTATTTATGTTCTTTAATACAGTCTGCTCATTATTCATGCTTCTGCAAAAGAACAGTCCAAATCATAACCACATTGGCCTGAGGAGGTCTCTTATGAACCACAAGACTTTCATTGACTTTTATCTTTTCCTCAACATGTGCTGTAGATGCTCATCTGCTCCTAATCCGCTCCAAGCATTCCCTGGGACTGCAGGCTAGGAACGGAAATTGGTCATTGTTTCTGTATATCTTTTTGGGATCAGATGAAAGATGGAGTAAAACATAGTTACTTTGCTGATGTTTTGAAAAAATGTAGCTGGAAATCAGCTTTGAAGCTAATGTTGGAGCTGACCTTTTCTTTTTTGTAATTTTACCCCACTTAAAATGATCAGGTCAGTAATGGGCCACAAATTGTGGAAATGTGGTGTGGACTCAGGCCAGGATGCTGATTTACCATTAAGAGATGAGACCACTTTTGTCTGTTGGCAACAAAAAGATATGTTTTTTCTGAGATTCTTAGAAAATGTAAAGGGCCAAATAGCTTGTTAGGAGTGAGCGCTGGCCACTATCTATTTTCAGACAAATAATACCATTGCAAATTAGAGCCTATCTAGTCGACTATAAAAATGAAAGTAGTATGTGCAGATAATGAAACATGAGACATTTCTGTAAAGATTCCTTTTTGGTGTAAATGTGGAAAATGGTCTGACTCCAAACCAAAATTGGTAGAAGTCTGCACTTTCCAGATACTTCTAATCTATGTATTATTTAGTCTGCGTTAAACATTACATTTCTAAACTGCCAACTATCTCCAGGCCTGCTCTACCTGCTGCTCACTCCCCGCTGCTCTCGCGGCTGAGCTGTCATTTAGCATTAAGCCTCAAACCAGCTTTGTTTTACCAACCACCTGCACACACGCCACTTAAATCACATTGCATTTCACTATGGCAAGGTTCCTTATCATGTAAACCATCTCCCGTCTTCTAGTTTGTGATTAAGTCCAATTTGGTCAACTTATAAATTACAGATGCATCACGTTAAACCATTTCCTAGTAAATGCAATAAGAAAAGACTAAGCCCTTTTAATAAAAGCAGCCCTGAGTTGAAGCTTCGTTCTTATAAGGGTCACAGAGTGCGGCGCTGCTTGTAAAGGGATGCTTTTTGTTTTTACAACCCTGTTTGAGTGCATTCATTATTAATCAGATTTTTGGGATATTAGCCAAAGGGACATGAGTAGGAGGGACTCTTTTTGGGGTTGCACAAGGCCCCTTCTTGTAGCATTTACCTGTCCCCAGTCTTGAATCCAAACCTGCTGGGAACACAGAGCGTCTCGATAAAAAGGAATGCCTGAAAGTGTTGCCAAATGGGCTTTTTACGAGGTCGTGAAATGCGCTCCCCGAGAACTTTTAATGGCCTCTACCTAATGCTGACAATAAGAGAAGTGTGCTGCACTTGGGTCTGACCAACAATCATTATCATTGTCTAAGTTCATCACTACGGAGGGCAGTAATGATAAAACTAAAGCAACCTATTAAAAAGACATTAGCTGTTGTGCCACACACGCCAGGAGAGCATTTTTAAGACAACAAGCAAGCCCCATCCATCTCAAATCAAAGAGCATCACGGGAAATATGAGCAGGATGAAGTCCATCCATCATCTTCTTCCGCTTATCTGGGGCTAGGTTGTGGAGGCAGCAGTCTAAGCAGAGATGCCCAGACTTTCCCTCTCCCAAGACACTTCCTCCAGCTCTTCCAAGGGACTCCAAGGCATTCCCAGGCCTGCTGAGAGATATAATCCCTCCCCCGTGTCCAAGGTCTTCGCATTCCCATCTCCTCCCAGTGGGACATGTCTGGAACACCTCCCAAGGGAGGCGTCCAGGGGGCATCCGAAAAAGATGCCCGAGCCTCCTCAGCTGGCTCCTCTCGGCTCCAACGGCTCTACTCTGAGCTCCTCCCGAGTGATCTCTAAGGGAGCGCCCGGCCACCCTGCGGAGGAAACTTATTTTGGCCCGCAGTCTTGTCCTTTCGGTCATTACCCATAGCTCATGACCATAGGTGAGGGTAGGAACGTAGCTTGACCGGTCTTCACCAGAACGGTCCGGTACACCAACCGCATCACTGCAGAGGCTGCACCATTCTCTGACTTTGGCCTGCAGCAGAGGTTAGATAAATGGTACACTCAAAGGTGAACTCTGCCCATAGTTGACATTAATGACACTGCAGACATGTTCTTAAACTTATCACTTGTCATGCTCTTAATGGTATACTCCTGTAATGGGGGGAATCTTGAAGGATGTTTACTGTGCTAAGAATAGAAGTGTATTTCTCAGCATGCTGTGGAGTCTTGCTGACAAGTTGGGGGAAGGGCATTTGCAGCCAGTTCCTGTAGTGTAGTGGTTATCACATTCGCCTAACACGCGAAAGGTCCTCGGTTCGAGACCGGGCAGGAACAGCAGTTTTTATAAATAAAATATTGTGGCTCCTTAATGTGAAAATAAGATAACTTGAGATTAGTCAGCTGTAAGAACAATTCAACTGAAAGTGGAGTTATGCGATTAAACAAAAATGTTCCAAATAAATGATCGATTTCACTATTGTATAGTGTGCTCTCAGTTTGAAGAAAAGCCAGTCTGCTTGTTATGTAGATACTATGCTGAATGAAAGATTTGGTTCACTGGAAAACAACAAATTTTCTTTTGTGTTTTTTAGCTTGATCCTCAGACAGTGCAGTCCAAGAACTGGCACATGGACGTCATAGAGATGAATGGGGTAAGGGAGAACTTGGTTTTAACAGAAAATTCTGCTCCGTTTCCTAAAGGCCAAAAAGCTCATTACATACGCCAAGGTTTCTCAGTACTAATGTTTGTTTTGCTTTTCATGTATCAACAGATCAAAGTGGAGTTTTCCATGAAGTTTACAAGTAGAGACCTCAGCTTAAAGAGAACACCATCCAAAAAACAGAGTGGGGTGTTTGGAGTCAAAATCAACGTGGTGACGAAGTAAGCACATCCTTGTACTAGCGATCATACAGAGGTATGTGTGTTTAATACATGTGACAAGAACTAATCCTGTGTGCACCCTCACAGACGTGAACGCTCCAAAGTGCCTTACATTGTCCGACAGTGCATTGAGGAGGTAGAGAAGAGGGGAATCGATGAAGTGGGAATCTACAGGATCTCAGGGGTGGCCACAGATATCCAGGCCCTCAAAACTGCATTCGACATCAGTAAGACATTTCCTTTTATTAATCAAGTGATTTGATTGCAACATATTTGCCACTGTCTTAAATGTAAATGTTTTAGGTCCAACTTGGGCTAAGCACTGAAGCCACAAGCCAGTCATGCATGAAATCCTTGTAATACTACTCAGTCTAAAGGTCCTTTCAGAGAGCTGTTACATGAATAGTGGGGGGAGGGGTACTGGCACCAAGTTCTCGTAGTGTAGTGGTTATCACGTTCGCCTCACACGCGAAAGGTCCCCGGTTCGAAACCGGGCGAGAACATTTGTTTTCAATTTTTGACAACCTTTAAATGTCACTGGACAGTCCACTAATTATTGTTGTGGTAGCAGTTTTTGGTTAATCTGAGTTAAAATGCACCTAACAGTATATATTGTAGTTAAATTTATAGGTAAACTTTGAAATGGTTAGTTGTTAGCTTGTGCTGTAGTTCATACAGTCTACTATATCTAATAATCTAAATGAATAATTCAATTAATTACTATAAAAATGCCTACCTATTTTTTAACTCTTCTATACGGGCTGTATGTATGTACTTGTTTATTTAATGCAAAGGTTTCTTTCCTATAGATACCAAAGACATCCTGGTGATGCTGAGCGACATGGACATAAACGCCATCGCAGGAACACTGAAACTGTACTTCAGGGAGCTGCCCGAGCCTCTGCTCACGGACCGCCTCTACCCCGCCTTCATGGAGGGCATAGGTTCGTCCTTTCACCCCATAAACCTTACTGACCCAGGAAGTGTGCACAGACATTTAACTGGGAAATGTTGCAGTTTTTCATGGGATAGCTCAAGCCCCAGAATGTTGAGAAGCTGTCAGGGAGTAATTAAATGTGACAAGTGTTTCCTTGTTCCTGTGCAGCCCTCTCCGACCCAGCAGCTAAAGAGAACTGCATGATGCACCTACTCCGCTCTCTGCCTGACCCCAACCTCATGACCTTCCTGACTCTGCTGGAGCATCTCAAACGGTACGCACTGGTCACATCAGGGAAAGATCCTATCAGAAGCTGTTCTGTAGAAAACCATTTAACTCATGTTTTTTTTTATACAGTGTGGCTGAGAAGGAGCCTATCAATAAGATGTCCCTCCATAATCTGGCCACTGTGTTTGGCCCCACGCTGCTCAGGCCCTCAGAGTCCGAGACCACCAAGGGACAACACATAACCTCGGCTTCGGACATCTGGTCACATGATGTCATGGCCCAGGTACATTTCCAATAAACATATTTTCACACAAGTAAAGCTGATTAAGTATATAAATAATCATGTAAGCATTTATTCATGTTAATTAATATGCAAGGGGGCAGGGTGATACAATTTGGTGAAAAAGTCTTATTGTGATTTCCCTAAATCTTTTATTGGGATTTGCTTAAACTTTATTTAAATCACAGCTATTTAATTGAAAATATAATTACTGACCCTACCCCAAAACACTACTCCTCAATATCCACAATAACACAGGAAAAAAAATCCAACTTTGTTTTCAAAATGGACTAAGTAACTAAAGATTAAATCAAAATGAAATTATTAATTGACTCCCACGGTGCTCAGTGACCCATGTCTCTCCTGCCCAGTCTCCCAGCTGTATTTAGCCATTCATCTCCAGTTAGATATGCATTTCCTGTGTAAAGATGTCTTTTCTTGAGAGAGTAAACAACATCCGGACTATATTAGGAACTGTATTAGAAACATGCAGGAGGTTATGACTGTCTAGTACAGTGAATCTGACCGTTTGTGTTTGAGCTGTTTTTCTGTTCCCACAGTTTGCTGCAGAGGTTTACGAAATTATTTATATGTAATAAATTATTCTTTTATGTGTAAGTGTTTGTTAGAGCTCTGCAGGAAGCTAAACCGTGACAAATATTTAGTGAACAAAGTGAGTTACTGAAAAAACACAACAAAACATTCAACATAAGAGTTCAAAGCATTGGTGCATACTGCAAAACTCCTTAAATATTAACTAAAAACAAAGTCTGACACAAAATTTGTTATAACTGTATTATGTATTAAGATAAACATCTTTAATTTTAACGCAATCTACTGTGGTTTCTAGAGCAGCCTGGTTCTAGTCTGTGCATTTCTTCAGTTCAAAGAGGGAATGTTTTTCACTAAGCTTGGTGGGAGTCAATAATAGCTGACATTAACTATGTATTTTGCCTAAAGATTTTTCTTTATTTAATACCATTGTTTATAGATCTTACATTTTCTTTGGTCTTTTCTAGGTCCAGGTGCTGCTGTACTATCTACAGCATCCTCCCATCTCCTTTGCCGAACTAAAGCGTAATACGCTCTACTTTTCCACCGATGTGTAGTACCACCACCACTCACCAGAGAGCAACACTTGTGGACAATAGAGAAAAAAAATAGAGAAAGGGGCTGAGCTCTCCTCCCAAACTGTACAGACCCCATCCACGTCCGCACCAACACATGCTCTGTCCCAAAAGAGATGGCACCAGACCAGATGATATGAATGAGTTTCTCCTGGTCCTATGGAAATGTGAGGAGTGTTGACGCCTCCATTCACCAACAGGACACCAAGGGCATTCTGGGACCACAATGTGAAAACTTCTCACAAAATGTGCTCTTTAAGACTTAAACTCCAGCATTTTCTCCTGATCGGATGCATTCCAGAAAAATGACATTTCCATGTTTTTGAATTATGTTTTCCCTTGTTTTTCTGGCTTTGTGCATGAGGTGGAGGAGTGAGTGACGTGGATGTACACTTGCAGGAATGGTGTGTGTGTGTCTAAGGACTGGGCAGCAGTTAATAAATAACTGCTGTTGAGCCCCACTGAGTCTTGGCCAAATTATCCCTATTTATTTAAAATATATACAAGTAATATTATGTGTGCCTGTACAGTTGTGCTACTAGAGAAATGCTCTAAGGAGTCCGTTTTTGAAGTTTATTCAGGTAGTAATGTTCATTTTTTTAGTCAAATATTTCTCATTCACCCACATGTATATGGTTGGTATGCTGTACTGAAAAGATCACCGAAGTCTGCCAATTTAATTTTTGCAATCACTTTGTAGAGAACAATGGGCACTCTGAAATGAGGGTTTTTGGTAAAATAACACAATGAATGGAACATTTAGCTTTTTCTTGTTGTTGCATTGCAAGCCTGTTCCAAGTGTCTTACTGCACTGGTGTAATCTCTAGGATGGTTGTGTAGTTGCCCTCATTGCATGTTCAGCTTGAGCCAGGCTCGGTAACACAAAGGTAGGTCTGCTCTGTACAAAGCCTACCTTTTTGCTATCAAGCCTGTGACATATCTACCAATACTGTAAGCACTGCTAGATAAGTACTATTTGATATTTTTAATATAAGAAGAAAATAAAATAAAAATGTTGTATTTTACTTCCTTTGAGAAGATTTTCAGTAAACTGTAATATTGTAATAAGTGTCAATGTGAACTTTCTCCCCATTTTTAGTAAAATTAAAGCTACCAAAACACTGTACAACTGTTTTTTGACTGGATTTGTCTATTGTATACAAAACTGAGTTTCCTCTTTAACATTTTCAGACGTTAGTGTACAGTGCCCCCTTGTGGCCAAACTACTAGCTACAACTAAAAATAGTAGAAAAGGAACGCTGCCAGGACCTCCAGGAAGTATAAAGTTCATAAAAAGAGGTGCTCTTTGGAGAAGGGACAATGTATTTAACAAAACTAAGAAGACCAAGGCACTCTCAAACTGTTAAAATGCCTTTAATATTTATGGCATGTCTTGATAGACTTTACAAAACCCCAGCCGGTTTCAGCCCTCCGGCCTTCATCAGGGGGACAAACAGATTCAAAGTACACCATGTAAGCTTTATAAAGCTTTATAAAGCTTACATGGTGTACTAGCTACAACTATTGGACTTCTGTTTTTACTCTATATACATATACATTGTATATGGATGTGAATATTAGAACTCACAGCAGCTGTTTATTGTGAGATTGTCATTTCACACCATTACCAACAGACATATTCTACTTTTAGTTTTGTTGATTACATTATATCACACATAATTACATTTATACAACAGCTTCAATGACCATTAGTGATTGTGTTCGTTACTGTACATACAACTCTAGTTTAAACCAAGAAAAAAACAGTTGCATTGGTCAATGTATGTAATTTAAGTTTTCCATGACCTACAGATGCTTCTTTTGACCGATCCCAGGGGATTCTTTTTTTTATGTTGGTTTTAGAGAAGTCTTTACTTCAGCTCATTCCACAAGTGACCAAGAACCATATCCTGAAGTATTCATAAGATTTGAGTCCATCACTCACAAACGTAGTCCATATCTCCATTCAAGTTCAGCGTAAATAATACTCAATGGCTGCAGAGAATGCAGCAAAACCTCCGCATCCGAGAACTCCCGCCTTCAGCCCAGCTGTAAACACAGGGGCGTGCAGATCAACACAAGATACAACTACAGTAATGTATATAATGTATGTAAAGTGACTTACCTCTAAACCCAATGGCGCCCCCTGTTACACAGCCACTGTATACTGCATTTTTCCAATCTGATACACCCCTGTGCTACAAATACAGTAGACATAAATAAAGTTAGCAGTGTTACAGTAGATGGCGCTGTCGGATCACAATTGCAGCATCCCCAACCTCAAATAGGTTCTATAGTAATTAAGAAAAGGCGTATAATAAACCACACTAACATAATGAGACATAATTATAATCTCAGAATTAACTCGTATTTCTCAAGGTTAATCAAAATTATTCTACTAAAACAGTCGTATAATTGTCGATAGAATATATTTGACTGATTTACTGTTTGAGAGCGTGGTAGAAATTCTAATAACTTACTGATTCTATGATGCACTCCGTACAGGAGAACATTGCTCCAACAATGGCAAAGTTTTTGGCGTAGGACATGCCCCTCTGCCCCATATCTTTGAGGACCTCTCGTGCGGTCGGTGTTCTCAATGGGTCTTTCGGGTCAAATCCTACATTAGTATCTATACCTGCCGTGAAAACTCCAAAGGCTCCTCCAAGAACAAACCCTGAAGAAAAAAAAGATACAAACTCTCAAGTGGTGCTTTTATCTCATTAAATCTTCCTCCATCTCATGCGATGGTACAATGTCAAACCAGTTGGTACCAAGGCTGCATTAGACTCGAGAAGAACAAGTGAAGTACCTCCAACACAAGCCAAAAGAGACTTGAAGGCACAGCTCTCCATTCCCCTCTCTATCATCTTCTGCTCGTCGGTTTTGAGAGGGACGGGCAGACCTCCCATAACCGTGGGGTTTAGGTCCTTCACTGGCCTCTTGTCCCCGATAAGATGTTCCAGAACCATGCTGTACTGAAGCTGTGGTCCATCTGCAGCAGAGGCAGCCAAAACTGGCCCTGGAGCATCAGAAGCAGCAGTGGCACTCGCGTTGTCCATGGAGGCCGCCATGTTTCTCAATGACAGCGGCAGGGAAACGTAGTTTAAACGAGCGAGCGCAGATTCGTATAATTTGAGACAATAAGACAACAAGATTTGAAAAAAAATTAACATTGAAAGAAAAACATTTTCATTTGATTAATAATTTTATTAACAGACATTACTCGTTTTTTAATCCTTAAAACGAATTTATGTTTTATCCTATAACCTATGTTTTATACACAGACATACATGTAAATGAAGAGTACAGTGGGAGGATACAATGTGAATAAGCAAAATTAACTTGGGCAAACAAATTAAGTGTTTAAGTGCGTTACAATAACTATTACGATAAACCTTTTGCTTTTGATATTATTATTATTACAGCTCGTTTGCGATGTGATTTTTCAGACTACATTTCCCAGAGTTCTCCTCGAGCACTGCACCAAACTCGCTCCAGCTCGGGCTCCACCTACCGGCTCCACGCAGCACCGGGACGGTTGACTGTGGTGAATGAGGCGACAGCAGCATCCAAGCAGCACCAAGACGCCGCAGCGCTGAACAGGTGAGGACGAGCTAGCGGCTAATTTTCGGTCTATCGTGTTTTATTTTTGTGTTTGACAGTCCTCTCGTAAATTGACCGTTTTAAATGATAAAACTTGACGGATTGTTTATGTGTCGGTATTACGCGTAAAAAGTGTAGGACGGGACCACGTTGGAGTGATCATTTGACAACATCGACAAACTGTGGCGACAGCCCGCTGGGTAACCGCATCTGCCGTTTCCAGCAATGTCCTCTCTGTTGGTTTACACCGATGACAAGTGACTCTCCAGCTGATCTCTCCTCTGGTGATGCGACTCTGTCACATTAGCCTGTGTATACATTGTTTTACTGTATAATTGGCTGCGTCATTGCGTAGTTAGGCATCAGAAAGTCAAGTAGAGGGAAAAACTGAGCCGTTCTTTTCAAATGAGCTATTTACCTTGTAGTTGTCAGCGCAGGAAAGTCGTGAGTTCAACAGGATGTATTGGTGACACACTGTCAGAATGCTAAAACTCTAAGATATTTCTTTGTAGCTACTTATTAGGCATAATAATAATAATAAGTAGGCTACAGTTCTGTTGAGGCGTTACCCCATACCTCAGATAGTGATGACCTGTGGGTGACAAGGAATATTATTAATTGCTAGTTTTAGCACTTTGACATAGTTAATAGAGGTTAAACCAAGGCTACCATACACGTTATATTGTCTGTATGTAATATTGGTCATGTGTCTGATTTGCTTTGAAAGGCAAGCAGTTTCTCTTCACATGATCAGTCAGCCATTTGTTCCTCATTAGGTCAATGCCACGTGAAGCAACAGGACTTTGTGGCATGTAGCATTTAATCATCACTTGTATTTTGTTGTTTATGTTTTATATAGGTCTTTAAATGCTTCATTATGGCACTTAGTCCTGAGTAAGCTCCTGTGTGTAATTTTGGTCGTGCCACGTAAAAATGACTTGTAAACTTTGCAGAAACCCCGTCCTCCTGTGCTCTGTAACACAGTCAAGAGAAAGTGCATTTGTAATATAGGGTAATTAGAGTTTACTTTGTGTTCCTGGAGGAGGTCAGCCTTGTAGCGCGACATGAATGGGTCATTTGGAAGAAACCAACAAACTTAGCTTGATTCTTTTTTTTTTCAAGAGAACAAGGCCCTCAAACAGAAACAGCTCCACAGCCAGTGACCATGCACTTCCTACAATGTTGTGCGTGGATAATTGCACCTTTTTTCTCTTGGTTAACCATCCAAGAAGGAGAAAAAGCCAGAATTATACATTGTTGCCTTCAGGGCTGTGTGTGGGGCAAACTGTCCCAAATCACAAAGCGAGGCCAGTTTCTATTTCAAGCTGAAATATGTCTTTAACCTTCGACATAGAGCAGTATACTGATAAAAGCTCCAGTGTCACCCATCTGCTCCGTTGTAGAGCTAATATGGCTGCCAAATTCCTGTATTTTTATATCTTCCATGACTTTGTGTGTGTCATTGATTGAGACTGAAGCATCTTTTACCTGTGTGTCCTCACAGAGCCTGCATTGGGGAATCTCCTTCATCTCCCCTTTAGCTCTTTCTCATCCTATGTACATTAGTTTTTCTGTATGTGATGATTGCTGTGTTATTTATAGCCTAAGGTCGAATGAAGAGCACATGTCCAGTCCTACAGCCGTGTAGTGTTGTGAGAAAAGAGAACTCGTCTATATACGTGAACATCTTAGTATGTAGCTCATGTGATGTTGAACATGAAGTTGAATAAAGGAGTCCTCAGAGTCCAGTCACGAACACTTCTACTGTATCTGGGCTGATGTCCTGGATTCAGTCCTGCATGTACTTGTGCTAATACAGCCCTGTGCATTCACATACACATTATCTAATCAAATACCTCTTAGTTGTAACAATTTGGTTATAGTAGTAGTTCTGTCATCTGCAATCTGTCTGTCTCTAACTTCTGGCATTTTACCATCTGCTGCTCATAATCTTTTGGAACATTCCCTGTAAGGGAATGTTTGTGTATGAGAATCCCAGTACACTCCAGTCTATGCCATGCTCACATATTGTCACTTGACTCTTCTGAATTCTAGTATTCTGCTACTATGTACAACTGTCTAATAGGAAGGATTACCTATTGAAATGGCCAGTGACTAGTTCTCTATATTGTCCAGCTAGAGAAAGGTGAGGACTTATCCTACTCTTTAGCTGTACATAAGTTCGATTCTCACTAGTACCAACCTACATTTATCTTGTGAATAATGTAATTTACATGGGTTTTTGCAATTGCTCCTTTACATAATATCTAGCCAGTGCAGTCTATCATTAAGGCGTCACTATCTATGAATATGAGCATCCACAACTATCTCAAGTATTTGCATAATATGTGTTTCTACTGTTTGTATATTTGATGACCTTTTTGAGGTACACTCACTGTTCTTTGGTATGTAACATAACAATGCCAGTTACAGTGCGATAACATTTTGTGGCCTTGTTCATATCTACTTAGCCCTTTCTAGTCTAGCATTAGTTAGAAATGCTAAGAGCTATTTAGCTCATGACAACAGGAAGTCTGTATGTAGATATGGTAACAACGAATGGGATTGAGTGCCCATTAGTCCCTAGAACAGTCTATTATCATACTTAATTTATTTACTACTACATTCTGTTGCTGTATTTTGGTTCATTTAACATACCACACTTTTGCTTTTTAGTAAGTTCTTTAAAAAAATAATTGTTTCTATCCCGAGAGGCACTATGGCACGTCCTCTGGCTGGACATACGAGGAGGAACTGAGGAGATAAGAGGAGATGGGCAGATTGTCACGAGCATGAACATTGCGTTGGCGTTGAGTCTGGTAAATAAATAGCAACACTCAATACCTCTAACGGCTGTGTAGGGAGTTGACAGCAGGGTTCATGTATTTAGATGATAATTTCACTGAATACTTGTGCACAGATGGCAGCCAGACTCCTCCAACTGAAATTTTGTCCAAGTCGTGAGTGATAAAATGGCCGTTATAGCAGTCTCATGTAATAGTTAACTACACTCACTGGCCACTTGTCTAGATAGACCCTGTATCTAATAAAGGTGTGGTCAGATCTCAGTTGTAATTTTTTTCAGGAAATAGGCCACATACTTGACAAGCATCGCAGTCTCACTCACTGGCTCCGAGGAATGTTTCTATAAATGGGTCAGCTAGGCTACTTCTGAGGTAAAACGCAGCAATGTCACACATTTTTAACTATCGCCGTTCTGACAGCAACAAGTAGCATTGATGCAAACTCTCTCATCCAGCTTAACAGGACCGGCTAGTTTCTGTGTGAGGCATGCATTATTATAATGTTTGCTCAAAATGTCCAGCCCATTGTAATCTATATTCAAAAAGATTCCCGGTCACACCCGTAAGCCGCATAGTACAGTGCATATTCAGAGGGCAAAAAGGAGGGCTGGACCTTATTGCTTTGAGGCTTCTAATAGTAGAAATGCCATTGTGGAAAACGAGCTCTGTTGTGGTTGGCTGTTCCTTTTTTATTTCTCTTCAGTTCTCATGGATGCTGCTGGCGTTTCTATGGAGTCCACCCACTCAGAAGATGTTGTCCAGCCAGAGCAGACAGGAAAGCTTTAGTTTTAGCTGGGCGGCTAACGTGGGACCAGAACTTTGACACTGTCGGAGCAGGAAGTTAGGCCCCCTGAGAGAGAGCAGCTCGAGGAAAGATGAAACACAGGATGGAGCAGATGAAATATAGATGAAGACCAGTTATAGTTGCTCCCACTGCGCCATGTAAATTTAGGACAGAGAGTGTGATACTTACTTTGCCAATTTTTTTGTACCGTACTTGATACTAACACAATTTTCAGAAAATGTACAATATAAAGCTGGGTTGCACTAATTGTCTTTCCAGTATCTATGGGAAACTGCAGCATAAATTATTTGTTTGCATCCCCACTTTACACATCTAAACGTGTTATTGATCCAACATCAGATCAATATAAATCTTCCACTAAGCACTTTTCTCAGGAACTCAGCTTTGTCTTTTAAAAAGATGCCGATTTAAGCTATAGTCATCATTTTCTCTCTAGTCTGTAAGCATATGACTAGTATTGGTGTTATCTAATGCATTGTTTCTTCTGCTACTTTTGTTAAAATTATTCAAAATGCCTCTCCAGGTTGGAGATGATTCCTCCGGAAGAGCTGGAGGAAGTGTCTGGGGAGGGAGAAGTCTGGGCATCCCTGCTTAGACTGCTGCCTCCGTGACCCGGCCCCAGATAAGCGGAAGAAGCTGGATGGATGGATATTCAAAATGTTCCAATCAACAATGCCCATTATTTGATATATGCCTAAATTGTAGCCCACTTTGCCACGTTGACAAAAAAAACATTACATAGCAATTTGTGGCTGGGGCCTACTCTGCTACTTGGGGCCTGAGGCCACTCTCAAAAATGGCCAGTTAATTGTACGGCTGACACAGAGATAAACAAAGAATGACCTACAATAATATAGGGTATGTAGACTCCACTCAGAGATTAGAGTTGTCTTGTTTACTATTTATTTATGCAGATTGAAATTCTATCAAATATTTTTTCTTGTAGTACTCAGGTTACCACAATGTAATGGATCTGAACTTGGGCTAAAATGTTACTCTGTAGTCAGGGTTTGTTTATTCCAGTAAATCCTTTAGACTTACTGTTATTATTGGCTGTTTAGCCACATGAACCATTACTCATACTAGAGCCTGCTGATTTCAGAAGTAGTCACATTTTTGTATAACCAGGCTTAGTTCCCTTCTGTTTTTTAGAAAGCTTTTGTTATTGTTGTGTACCAGTTTCATATCCTCCCAGTGTAAAGAGGAACATAGTCGCTGCAAAAGCACTGTAACTTAGACTCTTCCTGTTCCTGTGTGATTACTCAACATCTCTTCTCAACACAGGTGCTATACAGATGCATGAAGCCTCACACTCTTAGGGCTACTAACACAATACCATGACTATTGTGTATTGTGTAGACAGATGAGTGACCACTTTTAGTTAAATACAAAGTAGATTTTATAATGGACAGTAGATGGACTTTGTATTTTGATATTAGTGGACCATTAGCCACAGCAATACATCAGTGTGCTAAAACACACAAGCGATACAATCTTCTTTAGGGCTACTGGGAATCTGAGTGGATGCTTTTACCATAAGATATATTACTTTGTTTGACAGTAGACTTCTAAACTACAATGTTTGTTTTTTTCTCACAAAACAATTTTCTTGCTCTTGGCTTTTAAAGTTGAATGGAACATTGTATTTTTAGCCTCACATTGGTCTGAGTCATCACCAGTACAATTGATATGCACTGTCACATCCCGTCTTGTATGTGGCCTGTCTGACTCGGTGCTTCTTCCTGTTGACAGAAGAGGGAAGCGAACAAGGAATAATGCAAACATTAAGCTTCACTTGGAGTTGACCGGTGCTGGTGGTGTGTATTGATATTCAGTAGCCAGCTCCTGTGTCACTTAATGTCGGGAATCCCCTCAGAGACACCTGTCAGGAGCGTCTGGTCATAGAATGGATGTTCACTCATCATTTATTCATGTTTTGGCGGTTGCTTGTTGTCCTGTGTGTCCGCAATGTGTACAGGGCTTGTATGACCTAACTGTGTGTCGGTTTAGAGCTTATTGAATGTCCTCTGTTTGTAAGTCTGACTTCACTTGTATGTCCAGGCACCTGTGATTTGTGCATGTCATAAAACTAGAACAATACAGTATTGCAGTCTGCTGTGGCGCCATTCAGTTTATTCCTTTATTTCTTATACATTTTCAGTATGGCAAATTAACACATGGCAATGTCTTGTTCTATAGTAATGAACTTGTATAAAACGTGATCATATAGAATTGTGTATTTCGTTGTTCAAAAAAGAGTCCTACTGCAACCTAAGTATAAAACACACAGTACAAGCATTACAATTTTCACATGCTCAAATGTCATGCTGAACCAATCCATAAATGTGTGAAACTTGATATTTGCAGAAACAGCATAGTTTGAGAGGCATTTTAAAAGTACATTTACTGTGGCGTCCTAGAGAGAGAAACAGCTTATGTAAGATCAGCGTGAAAAACTCAGTGTGCAGCAGGGTGTTAAACAGCATGGTGCAAAAAATCTTTCTGAACTATTTCTCGACCCTTACCAGGCAGCCTTTAAAATGCTGTTTTTGTGGTGTGGTAGGGGTGTGGCCGCGTTCCACAGTTACCACGGCCCACAAACTGGCGCGGGTTCATCCCGGAGAGCAGTGCACAGCCCACATGCTCCACAGGCTCGGCATATTGTATGATCCAAATGAGAACACCCTTCTTCACAAACCAGACGCCTTCACATCGAGATGTCTGCTTCAAACACAAAGATGAGCTTTGTTGGTCTTTGACCTCCAGCCTGTGCTCAATGGACCTTCAGATGCTACAGATTATTTGTTTGATAGTGTCATAAATCTATCTCTAGTGTGAAGTCAGTTGTCTGAGCTTAACAAAATGATAGCATATGAAGAGAAATGTGTTTGACCCCATACCAGTGAATTATGTAACACACAAACTGTCCTGTTTGGCTTGGCTCTACTGGCACACTTGTGACTGAGTGAAAAATCTGATCTATATCTCCTGCCTATACTGACATATAGCACTCTGAGCTGTTGATCTCTGTTAGGGAGGTTGTTGCTGTTGGTCTGGACTGCATGTTTGCTGCAATAATGGTGTAATGGTGGCCAGATTTTGATGTAATTATATCGGCGAAAACAGCGTGTCGCCGATATTATGGAATCACGTCGGTGTTCGTCCGCGTCCGCAGATCCTAGCTGTGAACGCGATAACTCAAAAACTAATTGCCGGATCAGTTT
>JAVQKC010046292.1:0-10379 GCA_036025475.1 Philypnodon macrostomus
AGAGGCATTCTTTATTTGACCTCTGTAATGTGCCTATGTACATTAAGTATACAATTGCCCGGATCAATGTGACAACATTCACGCGATTTCGTTTATGTTCAGCAGGATTATTGGCTCAAATAATGTGCTTCAAGGCATTAATTAGTTCATTAATTAATTGTCATTGATCAAAGATGTACCAAACTCAATCCAGTTCTGCATCTTCATGATATGTACCTGTGTGCAACAGTTGAAAAAGTTATTGAGTTATTGCGTTCACAGTTTTGGCCCGTTATTAATTCATTACTTAATTAATATTCATCGAAGAAGTACCAAAATATATCCAGTTCTGCATCTTCATGATATGTACGTGTGTGCAAAAGTTGAAACTGATCCGGCAATTCGTTGTTTTCGCCGATATAATATTCTGATAATAAAAATGTATTGCATATTTTCTCACCGTAGACAATTTAACTATATAACTGTTTGCAGATTGTCCAAGTAGAACACAAACTTTCTAATGAAAAAAATGACCTTTTCAAAATTCAGCTTCAATCACTAGAAACTGGATTCAAACTGGGGTTGCATATGTGTGTCTCAGCCAGTTAACAGAAGGCCACTTTAGTTGATTAGGCAATTTATTCCTGTTGCTGGAGAGTGTCTCAGCAGTGTTCCACCAGCTACAATTAGTGGCAGGTCTTATTTACTAATGCTGCCTCAAGGAGAACAGACAGAAAACAGGAAAAAGGCACAAAATATAAAGTGTGTTTGGTTAAAATAAGCACACACAAAAATAATCACTCAAACGATCTACATTTATTGTTATAGGATTGACCAGATGTCCCACTTTACGTTGGATTGCACAGCATTTTCAGTGCAAATCTAGCATCCTACAAATTGAGGCTGTGTCCCACATTTTGACTCATAAACAGTTTATTTATCTACAGCCATATTTTTCATGAATCTGTCGGAGTAGGCAACAAGCTATGTCTGAACCTGACAATATAAGTGACATGCTGAATGACAATATATTATTATTATTTATTTATATATTTATTTATTTTTTAAGTGTTTGTAACAACAGTTTGTCCCCTGAGGAGTTTGTCTGTTATAATCTGGTCACCCAGTTTGATGTAAATAGGCAGAACACAACTAAATATAAAAGTACAATTTATGTCTTATCTGTGCATTCTTTTTTATAAATATTGTGATTATATTGCATAATGTCAAAACATAAACCCAAGATTTTCGTAGCCAAAAGACATAAAGGTGTTTTATTATCCCTTTATATAGAGATCAATACATTTTTAGTCTGCCAGTTCCGTAATGTACTTCTGAATGCCTGGCCCCAAAACAGAATTCACTCATACATTCACTGGACACTTACACAAATCTAAACTCTCCGCAGACGATGATGCAACCATGACACAAGACTCTCTCTTGAAAAGATAACAGTATTTTGATTGACACAACTACAGAAGATACTTACAGTTAAACTCCATTTTGACAGATCCACAGTTTGCCGGAGCAGCCATGATTCCCACGTCGCTCAGAGACAAAGAGGAGATCTATTTCTTCTTCAGCGAGTTCAACAAGACGGCCCGAGTGGACGAAGAGCCGTATCGAGCCCGCATTGGAAGGATCTGCATGGTAAATATCACACTTCAAATTCAAATGCCATGCACTTTCTCTTCAGGTTTGAAGAAAATTAAAGTAATTACCCTAACAGTGGAATCCTGACCATGATTTAGGCAAGTATATCAATAAAAGTCACAGGGATGAGAGTGAGACTGATGTGGTGATGGAGGAGAGTGAGATGGTTCTACTACTGATGTAGTGATGGAGGAGGGTGAGATGGTTCTACTGCTGATGTAGTGATGGAGGAGAGTATGATAGTTCTACTGCTGATGTAGCGATGGAGGAGAGTGAGATGGTTCTACTGCTGATGTGGTGATGGAAGAGAGTGAGATGATTCTACTGCTGATGTGGTGATGGAGGAGAGTGAGATGGTTCTACTGCTGATGTGGTGATGGAGGAGAGTATGGCGGTTCTACTACTAATGTGGTGATGGAGGAGAGGATGGCGGTTCTACTACTGATGTGGTGATGGAAGAGAGTGAGATGATTCTACTGCTGATGTGGTGATGGAGGAGAGTGAGATTGTGGTGATTGATAAAGGATGGCTGATTTCTTTATTATTAGTATTAGAAGAGGAATGCACTTTTGACACTATTCTATGCATTTTTGAAGAGACCCGTTGTGCTGCCTGGCTCAGTGGAACTTTGAAATGAGCACATTAAAATGAATAAAAAAGATTCTGCCAAATATGCCACTCATTCATCCTCGCCAGATGATTTTTTTTTTTTTATTCTGTGCACAGAAAGTCTGGTTGTTTGCGTTGGGTTCCAGTTGGCTGAACAAATGCCAATAAGAAAACATAAGGGAACATAAATGTTGGCTTGAATGGGTTGTGTTCCTTGCTCTGTGGGAGAAACATTTCAAGTTTCAACTCTTTGTGTCTCGTGTATGCAGTATTTTCTGAAGTGGTACTTGGAAAAAACAAATGACTGAAATGATTATATGTGCCATTGTTGTAATATGTGTGTGTGTGATTGTCAGGTGGATGAAGGAGGTATCAAAGCTCTCCTAGCAGACTCCTGGACCACGTTCCTCAAAGCCCGGGTCATGTGTGGGGCAGGAAACACCCAGCAGCAGTACAACAACCTCAAACAGGCCGTGGTCCTGACAGCCCAGGACAAGAGGGCTGGAGTCCTCTACGGCCTCTTTTCCAACGCATGGTGAGCAAACCAAAAAAGAACTTCATACAGGAACTTCAACATAACAGTGAATTTGTCGGTAGTACCTCAACACTTATCCTAGTGCTGGCCATCACTGAATTTCTCTTGTCAGTTTGGAGGCTAGTTGCAGGGATAAATGAAAAAGATTGCGTCAGGAAGGGCATCCAGCATAAAAACCTTGGTGAAATTATTGATGACAATGATTTGCTGTGATGACCTTTGAAATAAAGGAAACAGTGACAGCATGGACAGTGAAGACAGCACAGACAAGTGTGACAGTGACTCTTATTTATAGTTTGCCCGACGTAAACATGTAATGGAACTCATTCTATTCCTAGTGAGCACCTTCCATCTATGCTCTATGGAGATCTACCCATGTTATATATATCTTTTAGCTGGCCTTGAGAGCACATGCTACCATCCTCATGTATTTATAGATATAACAAAAAGTTTTTGTATGCAAACAATAATATGCCCTGTGATATCGAAATAGCTAGTCTTATGCATGCAATACTGTTATGATATTTCTATCACATAGAATGCCATACAAAAACATTACATCTACAAGCATTTTGAATCCTAGCATGGCATGAACTAGTAAGAAAAGCTGTTGATGGTACACTTTATAGAGCACTTAACTTGACATTTGCTAAAACAATACACTAGTCACAAAGTTGTTTTTGGGTGTATATGGCACAGTGCTTTTATAGCGTATCATGAAGGTATAGTAGTAGAACTAGGTGATAGTAGTTAATGTTGTATTTCCGAAACATTCTGCACTTTTACCCAGACTACAAGATGTCAACAAAGGTGCCTTTAGAAATGTTACTATTAAAAATACATTTCGTTTTTTATCATTACCTGTATTCTGACTTTCAACGCTTGAGTCACAAATTTCACGTCTCTCCAGCATTTGATATAATAAAACATGACTTTCCTAATGCGAATTTTTTTTTACCTTGAAATGTCAACAATAGTAATAGAATTTGCAGTAGCACCAGAAGAATATCACAATAATTGACACTAGCCGGGTACAGAATTCCAAGCAGACTCCCCCTCACTCACTGTCTCGTCCCATCAGATTGTGAAAGTGACTTGTCAGTAATGGAGTCATTTCTCTGTAACAGCACTTTTCTCCGTGTCCCACAATCTGCCAAAGAATTGTTCTCAAAGTTGGCAAACCCTGTCACACTGATTGCAGCTATCAGACATATGACATCTGATGAGTGCATCACAATGTGGTGTCAATTACTGCAGAGGGGCGCCGTGAAATCGTCTGCAGTTGTTCTAATTTGCATGGGTTTTCTGAAGTATGTGTGAAGCGCAAAAGGAAAGAGCAGCAAAAGTTCAAAATCCAAAAAATATAAAAAATGAGTTGCTCCTGTTAATGAGGTAGGCAATGTGCTTGTCAGTAATGGCCCAATGACTACCTGGCTTTTGTCTAGGATGCACTACGAGGTCTCTCAGTATGTCCATATATGTATGTGTCTGAATGAGACATAGGCCTATCAGAGCCTGCAGTTCATATGATGTAGCAATGTATAACTGGACACTTTTTAATAAATAGGACAATTCAACTGCAGTAGCCACTGTTTAACCTAAAGTGGGCGACGCTTAGAGTTTTAGACTAAAGATTTTCACTAAAACATCAAAAGCTGAACAAGAACAGATGGAGAGCACTGTTAAAGCAGTATTTATACAGTTTAGTTACACTGTAAATTTAGTAATTTGATCCTCCTATAGGATGATGTCAGGACATTATGCTTTCGTCCTCTCAGGATCATGACCAAACATTATACTAGGGTTCCCTCAAAATTAATATTTATATATATATATTTATACATACAAACACTATATGGTAGTTAGCCACCTCTGTAGTAACAGCTACCCACAGACTGATGTCATACGGTGCTCATAGCCTCCAGTGACCAATAAATGTTGATTCAGATTCATTCAGATGCTCTTACGCTGAAAAAGCATCCAGAGGAAAGTACATATCTGTAAAAGGTTATTTTTTTACTAAATCGACTTGCTGCTAATTTACATAATGTTAATGTGTAATGTATTTCCCACTGGACTGCTGGATCTATTAGACATTTTAGTGTGTTTCTACAACAGATTGTCCTCCTCCAGATGATGATGTCATTGACCCCCCCCCACACACACACACACACACACACACACACCACCGCCTTAGACCCACTACCAATGTGTCACCCTAATTTCAACATTTACAATGCACTCAACAGTCCAAATTATAGAGCAGTGTTTTCAGTTAACAATACACAAAAAGTTATCATAAAAGCAGAGTATTCAAACCCAAGTGATAGTCATTTATAGGTTCTACTGCATTTTAGGAACGTTCTATAACTTTCTGTGGCTAGTATTATTTTGAAACATATCCAGTATTACATTACAATATATTTTTTTAGCATTACTTGATTCATCTTTTCTAGCATAAAGCCCTAGGTGCGGTACAGCCTGGAAACTGACCAGCTGATTCACATTCATTTACTACAGGAGAATTTAGCTTACTCAATCAACACACGTCTGTCTTTAAACAGAGGGAGGAACCTAGAGAGAATCCACAGTAAAATCAGATCTAGACCAATTGCAGGATTATACTCAAATATTATGAATGATTTTGAATCTTTGTTTGAATGTCCCTCACTCCTCTTGTGCGTTCTCATTCAGGGGCAAAACCGTCATATGTGCCTACTCCATTGAAGACATTGACCAGGCTTTCACCACGTCCAAGCTGCGCGGATACAGCAGTCCACTGACTGGAGTGCGCCCTGGCATGGTAATCCTCCTCTCTCCTCCCTCTTATCTACTCACAGTGGAGGACATGAGGGCAAATGCATGAGTCAGCCCCGCGCTCAGATGCCAAGAGACTGAAGCGATAATAAAAGCCAAGTCAATTTGAGATCTGTGGCAAGTGCACTCTTCAAAAGACACCAGCCAGTTTGTTTTTAGATTTTGAAGTGTTGTTTAATGTTTAGTATAAACAGGCCTTGACTAACTGGCCACTGAGGCAAGTATATTCTTCAAAGGTTACAAGCTTATATGGATTTTCTCCAGCCACAGTTATAGAAAAGCTTTTATATTGTTTTTAATAATGACCACACAATCGGGAGAAATCAAAATTCTGGCTATCAAAAAGTGGCTAGTAGGCATGATAGACAAAATTCATTATTTACTTTGTGGTTTGATGTAAAAAAAAAAAATAGTGGAAAAATGCTCTAAAAAATGATGTATTTAATCCAATTCTGTTAAAGAAAAAATCTACGTATCTGCTATTGGTAGGTCGGTAGTGTCGATGACAAGCTGTTTTCTCTCTTCTGTCAGTGTGTCCGCAAGAACTCGAGTGTAGGAGGTCACAATGACATCAAGAACCTGGGCGTAATCCGGTACCACCCTGAGATCGAGGACGTGATTCGCCCTGTGGGGATCGCCCCGCTGGACCTGCCCACGGACGACCAGATCACTCACACTGTGGCCGATATCGTTCTGGCCGTCAATGATGAGCACTACAGCGTACTATATCTGGGAACAGGTAGGTGGTTGATTCATTCATTTTCAATATTTGGTGTAGAGTCTATCCCAGCAACTAGGGGCTTAAGATGGGGTACACCATAGTTAGTGGGGAGTTTGTCACAGGCCTTGCACTTAGACACACTGACAGACACAGTCTACCTAGTGGTGTAAGGGGGTTTAGTAATGGTCTGGACCTTGTTTAATCTGCTTTAGTCTTTCTGGTACTATCCTGATTTAGTCCTGGTATAGATTCTGGTAAAGTCCTGGTTTAGTCCTGGTCTAGATTCTGGTAATATCCTGATTTAGTCCTGGTCTAGATTTTGGGTAAGAACTGGTTCAGTACTAGTCTTGACCTTGTTTAGTGTGGTGTAGACCTGGTTTAAACCTAATCTAGATTGTGGTAAAATCCTGGTTTAGACCTGGTTTGGTACTTGTCTGGTTAATTTCTGGCCTTCACCTTGTTTAGTCCTGGTATAGATTTCCGGTAAAGTCCTGATTTTGTACTAATCTTGACCTTGTTTAGTCTAGTTTGGACCTGCTTTAGTCCCAGCCTAGACCTTGTTTAGTACTGGTCTAGCTCTTGTTTTATTCTTAAGACCTGGTTCTATGATGGTTAGAGTTGATTAGGGCCTGGTTTACTTCTTTGCCAAGACCTTGTTTAGTCCTGGTTTATGCCTAATGTTGACCTCACTGGCTTCACTGTTTGTACTGCCCCTGAGACTCTGAAATTCATTCTTCATTTTTGTATCTGAAACAATGGGCTTTCGGTGGGGTATATAATGCACAGTGGTCAGTTAGACACATGGCTGATATTTCAAGACAGACCGACACCCATTCATTGTCACATAAATTTAAAGCAAATGTATTTTTTTTGGTTAGAGGAAGCCACATTACCTGGAAAGAACCCACAGTAACACGGGAAGGACAGGCAGAATCCACTCAAGCGATATCTAAGACCTGTTTTCATAAGCGTACAATATTCAGTGTGCGTCCAAAGACACTCCAATCAGAATTTAAATGTGGCCTCAGATTTGAGAGGGAACACTGGTTCAAGGACGACTATTGAAGCCTTAAAAGTCTGTCTGCTGCTGGCCACGTCCCAAAAAGCTCTGTTACATTCACATCCTATTACAATTCATGTCGGCATATTCCCCTGTTTTTTGCTCTCTTGAGGTCTTGATGTATTCAAATATATGGCTTGAAAATCGCCCAAATGAAACTTGCCCAATAGTCCCCCATTCAGACAGCACTAGGTCCACTGCTGAGAAATAGTATGTAATGAAGACAGCTTATGAAATGACCTTTGTCTAGGGCAGTACAATGAAAATAAAAAATACCTAATTTACCTGATTTTTTTTATGAACAATATTGCAATATATATCAATTTACAGTCTGGAAGTGTTCACACAATATTGCTATCTTTCAGTAGAGCTAGAGTTAGTAGAGCTTAAACCTTCAAAGTAAGCAGGATTTTACATATATTGACTAACCATGAAGTGAAAAAAAGCTTGAAAAGTAAGCTAATAAAGACAAATATTGTTAAATGATTTTTTTCTGATACAAGTACTCGTTCCTTCTACAATAACAAGGAAAAGACTCAGAGTAACTCAGTGGGTAGAGCGGTTGCCGGATAATGGGAAGGTTGCTGGTTCGAATCTCATAAAAATCAGTCAGTACCGTGTCCGTGGGCAAGACACTTTACCCGCCTTTGCCACTGTAAGAATGTGGTTGTGGGAAAGGTGTTTGATGGTGATCGGAGAGGTTGTAGTTGTAGAATGGCTGCCACATCTCAGTCAGTGTGGCCCGTGGCAGCTGTGGCTTACAAAAGATAGCTTGAATGTGGAGTGAAAATGGCTATATCAATAAAGCAATATTATTAATGGTTCCAGATCCGACAATAAGGCAATCAAAGCATGTATTTACAAAACATTCTGCTGCTAACCATGTCCTGATATTCAAATCCCTACTCTGTATGAAACCGAGAATAACACACTGGATCCACTGTGCTTGCTTTGCTCATGTCTCACACAAAGGTCCCTGGATATAAATGGTTGTCACACCCTTCGGTTGCTTCTGTTGGTGTGAAATCACCCTCAGGCCTACAACACCATCCTATTCTGTGTAAGGTGCTGGTGAGTTGGAACAGCTCCCATTGGACAAAACTGCATCATGTCTCTAGAAGTAACATTTTATTTTCCCTATTTTGCTAGTTCCTGTAGGAAAATGTGCCCTGTATTTGAACTTTCCTTTCAATGCCACTGTGGTGACCAGCACCTAAACCAGATCAGGATGCTGGTTGGTCAGGATCCACCTAAACCAGATCAGGATGCTAGATGGTCAGGGTGCACCTAAACCAGATCAGGATGGTGGTTGGTCAGGATGCACCTAAACCAGATCAGGATGCTGGTTGGTCAGGATCCACCTAAACCAGATCAGGATACTGGTTGGTCAGGATCCACCTAAACCAGATCCTAATCTTGATCTTGGTCAGGATGCACCTAAAATGGAGGATTAGCCTATTGCGTTCTAGGTTGAGTACCTGAATAACCACAACCAGACACCGAAACAAACACACAAACAAACTCCACACATAAACAGGCCCCTACTGCCTGGTCCGGGAATCGAAATATGCATTCTGTCATTGAGTCCTTGGGCAAGACACTTCAGAGCGTGAATTGTGATTGTGTAAATCTAAGATAATCTGGGAGGCTCATTGAATCGTGATACAGTGCATTCTTTTAGGCTCTGCTCTTCACTATTGTTACTGTAACAATGCCAGTGTTCATATGAATAAAAAAGGTTAAGTAATTAAAAAGGTTAATGGAGCAATAGTTTTCTCTGTAAGACAAAAAATATCAAAATCCAATTAAATCTTGATAAAACTGAAAATTGTGATCTTGATCTTAATGAAACTGGGATTATACTTGTACCCTATCGCCCACCCCTAAGTCTGACGCATGATTAATATTAAAGAGGATGAGAATGCCAAACACTTGGTCTAACATTTTTAAGGTCTAGATATGTTTTAAAGTTTTCCCTGGAGTCAGACCCTAGAAAGAACTGGAGAAGCACTGTTCCACACGGTTGTTTCACCGAGATAGATGTTTTGACAGCTACAACTGACACTACACTGACATGACATGCCCCTCCGCTCGGGTGAATCTGGGGTTAGCAGTTCACTGGGGTTTGACTTTTCACATATTGTTACTCTGTATATTCTATGATTGACAATTTGCATATTAATTGTACGCTGGATATAAATGGCTGTAAAGTTCACTGGAGACTTAAGATGCCTTTTCTTGGACTGAAAATATGATTTCATGTGGCCAAGTTAAAATAAAAGTTCACATAATAATGCAGCATGTTCATTGGACCCTCTTTCACTGTACTGTTCACTTTGTGTTATGTACATTCAGCCACTTCTTTTGAAAAAATGAATCACTTCTGGATTTGGAAGGCTAGCAATGTAGCAAAAAGTAGATCATGAAGAGTTACAGAATTCAGGACTTGACAAATTAAACTAAATCTGTGCTGTCGTCCCCAACAGCAAGGTGTATATCGGCGAAACAGCCCCATACGTCTGCTCCATACGTCTGCCCCATACATCTGCCCTATACGTCTGCCCCATACGTCTGCCCCATACGTCCGCAACAGCTGTCAGCAACGGGCACCTTAATCAGACATTGTGTGATTTCTAATGGTTTAATATTGTTAACGAGCAATTAAGAGGCCCCGTCCTCAAACATGGGAAGGGTCTTGACTTTTTTGATTTGTCCGGATGTTTGTGAAGAATGTTTTTGGCAAATTTTGTAAAATTCCCTAAAACTACATTCTTCTTTCAGTCTATAGGGGGCGCTATAGAGGTAACTGTCATCATATTAGTCAGATGTGTTCAGGGCCAGGGGGTCATTAGGTATTTCAGGTTTGACCCTAATTGGGCAAAGTATGTGACCTCCCAAATTCAATTCAAAATGGCCGACTTCCTGTTTGTTGTAGGGTGGGGTCATAATAATATTTTATGTTGGGTACACTGTGGAGAATCACTGTACCAAGTTTCATTGCTCTC
>JAVQKC010046313.1:0-12528 GCA_036025475.1 Philypnodon macrostomus
ATTGGCTCAATAAAAGTGCATCAAAACATTATATAGTGAATTACTTAAATGTCATTGATCGAAGATGTACCAAACTCAATCCAGTTCTGCATCTTCATGATATGTACCTGTGTGCGACAGTTGAAAAAGATCCAGCAAAGACTTTTTGAGTTATTGCGTTTACAGTTTTGGCCCTTTATTAATTAATTACTTAATTAATATTTATCGAAGAAGTACCCAAATCGATACAGTTTGGCGTCTTTATGGTATGTACCTGTGTGCAAATGTTGAAAATGATCCGGCAATTCGTTTTTGAGTTATCGCGTTCACAGCTAGGATCTGCGGACACGGACGCGCACCAACGTGATTCCATAATATCGGCGACACGCTGTTTTCGCCGATATAATTAATTACGGGGCCAAAACTGTGAACACAATAACTCAAAAAGTCCTTTTCAACGTTTCGAGACAGTTACATATCATGAAGATGCTTAACTGGATTGTGCTTCTATGATTAATGACAAATAATTAATTAACAAACGAATGCCCTGAATCACTTTCATTAAGCCAAAAATCTTGCTGAACTATAAAATCACATGAATTTTGGCACAGTGATCTGGGCTGGTGTATATTTAATGTACATAGAGAACTTACAGAGGTCAAATAAAGAATGCCTCAATAGTGCCCCCATGTTTATGACCCCTATGGGACCCTGGACAGACTTACTTTGGCAGAGAGCAATGAAACTTGGTACAGTGATTCTCCACAGTGTACCCAACATAAAATATTATTATGACCCTGCCAGGAACAGGAAGTCAGCCATTTTGAATTGAATTTGGGAGGTCAGGTATATTTGACAGCCTCTAACTTGCACATACTTTGCCCGATTAGCCTCAAACCTGAAACACCTAATTACCCCCCGGCCCTGAACACATCTGACCAATATGATTTCAGTTACCTCTATAGCGCCAACTATAGACTAAAAGAAGTATGTAGGATTTTTTTTCTCAATGTTTGTCATGGTTTGGGGGCAGGGCCTCTTAATTGTTTGTTAACACTATAAAAACCTTAAGAAATCACACAATGTCTGATTAAGGTGCCCGTTGGTGACAGTTGTGGCAGACTTATGGGGCCATTTTGCCGATATACACCTTGATGTTGGGGACAACAGTGTAGGCCTAGTTTTTATCATTTTGTTGAAATCTTTTGAAGCATGCACAAACACTGCCTCAAATTGCTAAATATAGTTTTTTCATAGTAAAAGTCTGATAAGCATATGTTTTTGTTCTCAGATCTGCACAAATGTGTGGCTTGAAGCAGACATTTTCTCATACCCATCCATAGTGCCAGAATAAACAGACACCATCTGCTGCACTTAGAGCTGTTTCAACATAATATTTTTCAAACGTGGTGCATGGATTTAAACTGTCCTTCTCCATACATCTATTATATTGTGTTTGCAGAGCATTGTGCTTTAGATGAGTCCAACAGTGAGCTGATCCCAATAGCAGTAGATATTAGGAGTGATGCCATGCAAGGCCACAGCCGCCTTTGCCCCATTTACTAGTGACAGAGCAGTAATCAATATACACTTGAACACACAATTGTTTTTATTGTTGCTGAAAGTATAAAATATAAAGGTATACCCAGTCATTTTGTAATGTCACTTCCACATGGTTCTCAGAAAGTCAAAAAATATTTCCCTTCATAAAAATGTACAAAAATGATTGCTTGTTGCACACACTGCTTGATATACATGATGATTTGTTCAGAGCAGACCACTTTTATTTAGTAGAGAGTTACAGAAAATATTCTTTACAGACGACTTTTCAAGAACATGGCACTTAGAAAACTCCACACTTTCTTCGGCCAATGGGAGCTGATTCAAAGAACGTATAAGTTCGAACGCCAAAACACGTAGTTGGTCAACAATCTTGACTTTTACACATTTTACCTTCAATCTCTTCATTATCCAGTTATTTTTTGATTTTACTACCTACTAAATTAAGTCAAATCACAAGAGTGTTAAGTTATCAGTTATACCTTTTTGGGGGGAAATCGTTGAAAAGTAGGGCTTGCTTTTGTTAAGTGACCAAAAAGTGGCCATTTTAATAACTTCATATGCTTACCATGTTAATATTGGAAAAACCATCAAGTTTTGGTGATTTGGTACATACTCAAATGCTTATGTTATACATGCTAATGAATATGTGTATAGAAATAACTGACATAGCATTGGACAAAGGAAAAGCTACTAAAGTTGATCAAATGACTAAAGAAACGAACCATTCTAAATTAAAAAGCTAATTGTGAATCTTTTAGCCCAAATTTAAACTCTTTTACCTGATATAGTAGATCTCAGCAGTACAATTATAAGGCCTCAGATTAGGACCGTGACACAGAGGATCTCTTCATGATTGCCCCTGTTGGTGGGTGGGGTATAGTTGGCCCTCTGATATGTTAAAAGCAGGAAAAGAAAATCTCACTTATGTTAACCAACAAGGGCCAAATTATGACAGATAGAAGAGGTCAGAACTGATTCAAATGGTCCAAGAAAGTATATGTATAAGATTCAGCATTTGTATAGCTCCACATTACTGACTGATCTCTTAAATGCTATTGTTATATGCCTCAAAGACTTTTTATGGCTAGTTTAGTTATGTCAAAAGCTGCACATTGTTTGGACATTTGAGGTATTTTTAAGTATTGGGACAAACCAAACCAATAGGCCAAAGGCCCTAACTAAGTAAAAATGACTGTTAATGTCAAGACCTGATTATAATGCAATGAAGTTTTAAGATTTGAAAGAACAAAAGGTATTAATCAACATGCATTTGTTTATTTATTTATAAGAGGACCAGCCTTACTGTGGAGTGTAACCCTCCCAGAAAGAAGAGGAAGGCCAGTGATACAACAGCAGAGTATCAACCGGAAGCTAAAGTCCCCCATGTTGACAACTCTGCCATTTGGACACTGATGAAATCACTGGGCAATTAGGCCTAACAATAAATGTATGACAATATAGTTCTCAAGCCAAAGACAAAGCACCTATAGTGGGGTGGGCAATATGGAGATAAAAATCAAATTGCGATATTAATCTGAATAAAATGGTGATCTGGGAAGATTGTTAAATCGTGATACAGTGCATTCTGGAACAATGCCAGTGTTATAATAATATAATAATAAAATAATAATAAATAGTATTCAGTATTATGATGAACATAGGATGGGTTGGATGTCCACTGAATTTGTAGTTAAACACTAGTTGCAGTAGTTTTCTGTGTAAGAAGAATTGTGATCAAATCCAAATCTTTTTTTTATCATATCCTAGCACATAGTATTGTTATTTTTTTTGTATGATGCATGTCCATACCAGCAGCATGCAGGTTAGCGTGTTTTATTGTTTTCATTTCATCCACGTTCATTCACTCCTGCTTTGTCCATATTTCCACTTTGATAATAATGATGCAGTGCTAAATTACAGCAATGGAGCTTCGAATCAAACAAAAACACAGGCTTAAAGAGGTTGCAAGATAAAAGCAAAAACAAGATTGGAGAGATCACATTGAAGGCATATCGGTAAGAGGCTGCTTAATAAAAGTCTATATAATAAACGCCCAATTTTGGTTTCCTTTATCCATCAGTTAGTATTCGACTTCACTGTTAAACATTGAAGACAAACTTCAGTTCAGACAGATGCTTCTGCTATATTTTAGTATTAGACAAGGCATGGGAAATATGTATGTAATTTTCATGTACATCATACTAAAGCTGTACAATCTAAAAGTCAATGTCTTCTATGATATGATTTTTATAGATGCTGGCAGCTAAGTCTCTCGCTATGACCACTTGACACAAATACTATGGTTTCTAGTTATTTATGTCATTGCTAATGCCAGTCAATTCAGCCCATCCCCAAGTATAAATGTGGTTGTTAGTGCATTTAATTGGTTTGGACTTTTTCAGTCATTGTTGGGAAACAAGAGTTTACTTCCTCATTTCAAAGGCCCCTTAAACGATTCAATAGCTGTAGTATCCACTAACAGTAACAATTTATGGAACGTGCACCAATTAAATGCCCACAGTAACAACACTCCCTCAGATGTATATAACACTATGAAGTCTCATCCTTCAACAGAGCAGAGAACACCTTTACAAATGGATGAGTTTGTTCACCCTCTCATCTCAAAGCACATGAAAAGCAGATTTGTGTGAAGTGCAGACCCCCTGCTGTTGTACTACTGCTGCGACAGGCTCATGGTATAACTTACGATTCTTAATGAGCGCATCTGACTATGCCTCAGGCTCACAGCAATGGCTTATCCTGCATGTGGAAACAGCTCCAGACGATTCACTGAATTCAGCAGGTCTAATGTATATCTGATTTTATCTTAAAGAGAATATGGAGCAAATCCCTTGTAAAATCTGGCCCAGTAGCATTGAATGTTTAAAGGTGCATTGCTTCAGAAAAGACTAAGAAGCTCACTCAGCAAACTATAAAGGTCTGCATAACCTTTACTGTGGGTTCTCTCCGGGTACTCCAGCCTTTACCCACAGTCCAAACACATGCATGAGTTAGAAGATTTGATAACACAAACTATTCCATTGGGAATTAATGTAGATGTATTTTTCTTGTACATGTTCCCAGCTACAAACTACTTAAACTTCCAACTGCATTAGCACATTTGGAGCATGCATAAGCGGAAAGAGAAAATATAAACACACTTGCGCATTTGTATCAGTAGATGTATGTGCATTAGATTAGCTAGACAACATACAGAATCCTACATCCTGTTTGTCTTCTAAGTTGAACCATCAGTTGAAGCTAAAAAGTAATAAAGTAGATTTCAACCAGTCTTTGTTATTGAACTGCTGGCCCTGTGGAGCAAAACGCATACACAACTTACAGAGGTGTGCACACAATTTCAGTTCAACCTTGACAATAGCGACAAAATAGTGACGTTGGTGATGGATGCATTGTAGGCAGAATAGTGTATGTATAGGGCTGATCTCCCCCGAAGCCTAGGCACTGGTGGTGGCAGAGGAAGGGAAGCGTTGGACAAGGTTTTTCTGAGATGACTCTGTGGACGTGATGGGACAGAGGGAGCATGAGGAGCATGAGGTGGTGGAACGGAGGGCGGTGAGATGATTCTGCTGCAGCAGAGTGGACTTGATTCGTAGTAGCTGAGATGGTGATGGAGGAAAGTGATCTATTGTTGCTAGATGGAGATGAGACAGGCATATGGATCAGCTGCTTGGGAGGTGATGGGGTGGGGGAGGGCAGTGTGAATCTGAAAAAGAGCTGGTGAATGGGAGACACAGGCAGTTTAAATATAGGCAGCTGAGCAGTGATTGGCTCAGTGGATGAGGAAGTAAAATGTGATTGGCTGAGATTAAAGTGAGCTGACGGACAGGACAGGGACTGGTAGGAGATTAGTCATCCTGGTTGAACTTCAACATTCATCTTCATAAGCGTGCTCACAATTTTAGAAGATTTCCATACTATAGTCACAAAACGTCTTCTGAAATGTTTGGTCATATGTATTTTAAAATCAGTTTTACAAACATAGGCACTGAAACAATATCCAGCCTCACTGTGGCCCATTTTTAGGTTCTACCAGTAGAGAAACAAAAGTCTAACAATCACATTGTTAGAGTGTATTACGTAATAGTACTTTTCTATTCTGTCCAGCAGAAAGAGCTGGACAACAGCCATTCTCTGGAAGCCACTCGTGAGACAGAAGACAGGATTAGTTGTAAAGCAGCTCCACCCCAGTGACACTAAATCTGTCTTGTTGGCAATAGCCTGCCTTGTTTACAATAATTAAACTAATGAGTCCAAATTAACACGCTAATGGGTTGTTGATGCTCAAACACCACATGTCAAACCTTAATGAATATCGTGAGTTGACACCATCGCCACTGAAGTACCTGCCGTCTCTTACAAAGCAGGTGTGCTCTGGTGTTCAAGAGACAAATGAGAGTGAGTCAGAGTTTGTATGTTTGTTTGTGGACTGGGAACAGCATCTCTGGCTGAGAAGATGTGCTATAGGGGGTTTCAAATGTGGTAATATTAGTAGCTCACTGTTTGAGTCCTAAAGCTAAGTCATAAAGATTTATATACCATATTGTACAAAACCCAGAGGTAAAATACGGTTTTGGCAATGTACAATATAGCGTACATTCATATATATATATTTATAATAGTCTTCTTTACAGCTGTGTAAGACTGTGTTCTATTTTCACATTGCAATTGAACCAGATCTGGCTATCAGACTATATCTAAGGAAATAAGCTCCACATAATTTAATAACATTATACTAGCCAGTAGAAACTATTTGCCAGAGTGATGGCGTTGTAAAAGACACAGCTCCTGTTAGTTCATCAGTTGAATGGATGTGAGTGAGTGCCTCTGTTATCATCAAACTCAAGCCAAATGAAAGCACCCTCCGCTCTCAATAACATCGCTGCCTGCAGAAAAATCCAATATGTCGTCCTGTTCCAAAAGCTGTGCTGGAACTGAGCAAGTGAACGATCTGGGATTACATTTCACTCCTGCCCACACAGATGGCCTCTAATCTCAAATTACAGCCCGCATCCAGGCATAGAAATGAACAGTCTGGGATTGGGTGAGATTGTTCCTTCATCCATAATATGCACTGAGATCATCCATCACTAACCAAAGGAACGATAAGAAAGATTTGAGTCTCCAGCAGGGAAATGGGAACTTCAGGTGGTGCACTGTTCCATAGACATGTGGTGAAATTAGCTTTTGATGAGGTCTCATAATATCCACTAAAGCAGGTGTTCATTTGGATGCTGTTTTTGATCGTCATGTGAATTTTTCCCCTAAAAATAATAACTTCTTCAAGACCATATTCCAGAATCTTCATCCGTCCATCAATCACAGTTTGAACCAAATCATTCAAGCTGTCACAAATCTATAATCTTTGTACCAGCCACTTTGTATTACACAACACTCCATCATTGAAAGACTGTTATAAAGCATAATAATATGAATAATGAATAAATAATCAAAACAAATTTTGTTTTGATAGAAGATTTGAGTCCAATACTGTGTCACAGGTAAATCCGTGATTATTATTATTTTTTAAATAAAATATTTAGTTTTCCAATCCAGTTTGTGAATTGTAAGGCTGATTGTAAATAACAGAAGTTAAATAGGCTTAAATTACAAAAAATATTATTAGATATAACAACAAAGTTCTATACATAAAGAATATGTGGTAGTCACTGTATGAGTACACCAGAGAGTTTAATGGGAATCAATATTTTTGGTTGTCTGTACCTTGTTGGCGCTGCTTGTGAGCTATATAACCAAATAAACAGTCATAAAATATTTATACTGAAATTATTAATACTTTTTCTCCTACCTTTCTAAGTGAGATGAATTCCCACAATGAGCCATTTTGAGCAGCTGGCCATTTGTATAAAAAAACTTAATAAATCAGGACACTCTTTTGATGTGAGAATGTTTCTGTCATCCAGCCGGGGCTAATGAAGAGAGAGCAGCCAATCAGAGCGCTCTACCAGCACCAGCAGCACAGCTCACTCCAGCATCATTCTCACATTACTCTGCAGAGCCAGAAGAAGGCCTTAAGAGTCTATTTCAACACTGAGAACTCCCAAGAGCCAAACTGAAAATCTATCTCAGTCCACTATCGATCAGCTACTGCCTGACTTAGTGATTACAACAGTAGAAACCAGAAGGTCAATTCACAAATATGCTCCAGTCTCTGCTGTACGCATAAGGATATGCTCCTGGAAAATATGGGAAAGTTAATGTTTTAGAACATTTAGTGGTGCATTGAATAAAAAAGGAGACATCTATTTTGAGAAGAAACTCTCTTAGCTTCGGCCTTATACTGAAAGGCTCAGTGGAAGTTTTATGAGTTTAATATGCTCTTCCTACAGCCGCCCAATGAAGACAGTTCTGCTTCTTTTTTTTTGCTAGAGGTGTGAAAAAAAATAGATGCTTTTATTTAACTAACGCGCTCTTTGGGAAATGTTAGTAAAATATGTTTTATCTTTTCAGAAATTGCCAAATTTGTCAAGTAATTTGATTTATTTAGCTTCTTTGTGTAGCTGGGTGACTGTATGTTTGATTCACATTGACAATTGTCTGTGTGCAAGATTTGACATGGAAGATATCTCTGTGGGTCACTACTGCATAATATATAATATAAACCGTCTGCAATGACTGCTTTTAGGTACATCCACAGGCACAGTCTAAACACCACCCAATACTCAATAAGTCAAATTATCATCAGTGTCAAACCTATAACAAAACAATCACTGAAAAAGCTTTAGAATGACTGAAATGCATTTAAAACTGAAGGACAATTGATACGATGTCAGAATTTTGAGGCACACTTCAGAGCATTCAGAGACACAAGGCATAACCATGAACACTGACTGTAGGCAGGAAAAGCAGATGTGAATCCTGTAGAGTTTGGCAGCCTGGTGAGCCAAAGAGAAGGAGACACTTTTATCCAGTGAAAAGATTTCAATGAGGAGAAAGCTTGAGTTGGAGAGACACAAACGGTCCATTATGTAGATTTATGTGCATTTATGTGAGAAGTGACTGTCCTGCAGCTACAGTATGTGCTCGACACCAGTGACAGTGAACAAAATGGAATAAGCAATCAATCAAAATATATTGTGTAGCATTTCTCACTGTGCTTTTAAATGTCAGCATGAATTATTATTATTAATTTTGGACCTGCATTATTGAAGTGGTTAGTTCCCCCATTTTTAGTGTGGAAGATCAATTCAGGGGTTCAATACTCTGAGGTGAATATATGTGTACTGCACAAGTGTTTAAAAGTTTTAATTGAACAAGCTTACATTGATTCCACACATGGTCTGCCTGCACTGTCCCAGCACCTTTACAACAGATGATCAATAAGATGTCACACAACACATGCTTTAAGGGCCACACAGAAACCCTTCACTGCCATAATTGGCTTTGCTCATTTCATCAGAAGTCAAGTTGCTTTCTGTGTTTCGTTTACTAAGTCAGACCCGCCTATTTACTTTTAGTGTCAGAGACTTAGACCAGTGGAGCCCACATACCCACAGCCTGAAGCCTGCTTCTGCGCTGGCTGCATCCCCTCACGCCTGATGGAAAGCTAATTAGGTGCCTTTTTGGAGGCTCAGGCCTGTTATAGCCCCACCACTGGAAAAGCACTATTAGCAGCCCTATACAGTGATAAATTATTCTGCTCCCAGCATTTTTGGCCACTCTAGCCCAAGGGACGTAAATCTAAGTTAGCTCAAACACAGGGGGCCCCATTTGAGGATTTTGGCTGGACACATACTGGAGCTAATAATAAAGATAATACAAACAAATCTATTAGCGAAATTACGACTTTCTCTTAAGAGGACAAACTAATGAGTGGGGGAGCTGAGATAATAAAGCTGCAACTACTAAATGATGTGTTCAGTGCATATTTCTTGTAGCCTGAAGGGAAGAAAATAATTACTCACAATAATGATTTAAAAACTATTGTTGGAGAAGGGCCTTGTTGCTGTCCCTGAAGTTGGCTGTGGGAAAAGTAAGCTAGTGTTTCTAAACCACTGAGCGTGCTGTTGGTCTACCACAGGAGGTTTTTTTTTTTTTGGCCGTAAATGAGGTAATCAAGTGGAAGTTCTGAAAAAGCTCACATTAGGGGCATGACCATCAATGCCCCTTTCCCCTGCTGGCTATGCCCATTTCTTCAGTCATGCCAGCAACTGTTAATGCATCGTTTCATTACTATGAAGAAAAAATGTTCAGCTCCAGACACAGTCAGTGCCTCAGCATACAGGATTACTCAGACAGTGTAAATGAAACAAAATACAACTTCCGGTTTTTGACAAGTAACCATAACAGTACCATGATAAACAACTCAGAAAAGAACTGTAAAATCACAAAGAATGGTTTTCTATGGTTACTCCAACATGTAATTGAAATGTTTACACAAACTTAACAAATGTATTGAGCTGTGCCTCTATCTGCGCGGCACCAATAGTGATTTAAGTAACATGTCATTACTGGGCCGCTGTGCCTTTCCATTGAACTCATTCACAAAAGCCAGGCATGGGGATTTAGCAGCAGCAGGCCCATTATAAACCCACTGTTTCCATTCACTGTGGGGAGCTGTTATTGTCTTGTTTGTAATTAAAATCATGTTCAATTTTCCGCAGCACTGTGAGGAGCTCTGTCTTTGCATCTGTGTGATTGTCGGCGATTGTGACACAGCATTCGTCACATTCAGGGATTTAAAAATAACCACAATGGATGTCATCAGAGCCCGGGGAATATTTATACGTTTGCTGCTTCAGTTAGATCACGATTTGTGCACACGCAGACGTCAGCAGATATGGTTTGAACCGGTGTACAGGGATACGGGCCTATTACTAGTTTAATGTTAATTAGCGTGTGTTTAGCTTTGCGCGCTCCCTTGCAGCTTCCATCAGGGTTTGTTGCATTGACTTTTAAGCTGTTTCTAAATTTAGACACAGCAATTTGTGACTTACACTCAAAAGCATTTTTATTTTGCTTGAATACAATGGAATCCTTAGAAAGGATCTTGCCAGATGATGGTAACGTGTGGTGTTTTTGTGTGTCTGGTACTAGTTTAGTACTGCTGTCTTGTTGACATTACAATCATCCCAAAAAATAATATAAACACCCCTGGAACTTTATAAACAAATGTGAAAATCTACCAATTCACCACCAAATAACTCTAAAACATGTCTTCTAACCTGTATTTGGGAGCTAACTAACAGTGTTTTCCAATGAGAGGAGGTTGAACTGACAGTTCACTGAAGCTGCACCAAAATAGTTATGTACATCAAATGAACTCGACCATTCAGTTATATGTCTGCTCATTTAAGTAATGCAGAAAGTGTGTTGGACCAACTTTGGCTAAAATGCTGGTCACACACCGCCTCAGAGCAGAGCCATTTGTCAGGGGCTTTGTGGGCAGAGCCAACCAGCCATAATGCCAATGCAGACCAAATTAATATTTAGTTGCATCTCACAGTCCGTGCACTGAATAAAACTCCTTCTGCTGACAGTAGGGTATTTTGAAGACAGATTCAAAAAAGTGGTTGCAAAACAGATGATTATATTTTGGTTTACACATACATTGAAAAATATCCTTGATTTTGTTTGACTTTGAGAAACATCAGAAACTCATTGGAATTGCTGTCCTTCTCCCGCACAGAAAAAGTAGTTAGAAAAAGTCAGTGAAAGCAGTTTTTCACCTTCACTTTGTAAAGATAATCTGAATTACATGTTAAACACGGCCTGGTATACTGCATTTCTATCACATCTAATTAGAAACACAGGCTACTCTGGCTAGTGCGACAATGTTGGATATAAATTATAAACATTTTGACATTTGTGTATCCATAAAGTTTATGCGATGTTCTTCGGGCAGAGCTTTTATACTGTTGACAGTCTTTCACAGTTTTATAGAGAGTGTGGACTTGTGTCAGAGCAACAGAACCTCATGAGATAAAGAAATGTGTACTGCATTGTCAGTGAGAATAAATCACAGTCAAACAAATAAATCATATTCTCTTCCTGACCCAATACTTTCAATTTTTTCAGGGCTTGGGCCAGTATAAAGAAGATCTTGTGGTGAGGTTTTGTTTCTGAAGAGGAAAAAAAACATGCATAATGGGCAGAGGTATTCAGTGACTGTTACACTTTGAATTTCTTCTCATTCTTTCCAATGTTTTATGTATGGATTATTATTTCTTGCCACGTCGTTGGTGTCAGTCAGAAAAAGCCTTACTTCAGTGATGTATGCAGGTGTGAAAGAAGTCATTGAGGAAACACGCAGTGAAACTTGACCCAGGCCAGGTGTGTCATTGTGCTCTTCACCTTGGAATGTTAAACATCTCACAAACATGGAGCCAAGTGACAGCCCCCAGCATCTACTGTGTCACCAAAGAGAGGCCGCAATCATTTCAACATCCAACTGTGGTCGAACACAGACAGAGCGGCATGATATTGAGGTCAAAAGAGGTGGACGTCTCAGCTCCCTATACCTCCCTCTGATTCTTACACCAAACTTCAACTCAACTGCAAACAAAGTGTGAATGTCGACCCACTGACCTTAGTCATCTTTAGACATTGTACTGAAAAACAAACTTGAGTCCACAATGCACAGCTGTTCTACTCAGTGAGAGTGAAATAGAATGGAACTGGGGGAAACACTGTCAGGATTTTATATATACATATACATATACAAATACATATACATATACATATACATATACATATACATATACATATACATATACATATACATAACCTACACGTGCCCATAAAGACACAAACAGAAAGCCAAAAGAGCTTGCCTGTCAATTTTTTCAGGATTTCAAGTAATTATATTAAAGGCAATTTTAAAAATACCTTCTAATAATAGTGATTTCTACTAAGTATTAGTCTTGAGAAAAAATTCTAATTCAATATCTAATTTGACCAGACAATATCATTTGCGCTTCCTTCACTTTAGTCCATCTTTGTTTT
>JAVQKC010046319.1:0-25238 GCA_036025475.1 Philypnodon macrostomus
ATTCGTTTTTGAGTTATCGCGTTCACAGCTAGGATCTGCGGACGCGGACGCGGACGCGGACGAACACCGACGTGATTCCATAATATCGGCGACACGCTGTTTTCGCCGATATAAATATAAGTAGGCCTGAACAATAATGAACAAAATAGTGGTGATACACGGGGTCACAAGAAAAGCATGGAACATATAGTTATATAACTTAAAACCTATAACCTAACCCTAAACAAACAATAGATCCACTGGTCTGTTTACAACAGTAAAATAAGTGGTAAAATGTATGATGATTTCCCACACAGGCCGCAAAGACAAATGAGAAGGTGATTGACGAAAGTGTAAGTGATCAAACAAAGTTATATAACCCTAAAGCTACATCAGCCATCTTCCAAGTCCAGAGCTTTTTGGTTCAATAAGAGACATATGTAGAGGTTAGGTGGTGAATAGACCCCTGAGAATGATGTATGTAACTTACTTGAGTATCTGGTTTTCTTGCTTGGCCTGTTCTTCTGCCAACTCCACTTCAGAAACATCCTTTATATTGAGACAAAAATGATTGTGTTATACAAAAACAATGAGAAGAAACAGAAATGCAAGGGTTTAATTTACCTGCCACACGGTAATGTTGGAGTCAGCTGATCCAGTCACCATCTTGTCGTCCTTGCGGCTGTTGTGAAGGCCCCACACTTTATCCTGGTGGGCATCCAGTGTCTTTACACACTCGTTTGTTTTTATGGTCCAGAGTTTGACCAAACCATCTGAGCCACTGAGAATACACACAAATACATTACAAAAAATAAATATAGATTTTTTTACAGCAATCTTGGCAAGAGAGAAAGCAAAAAAAACAAACACAAATTCAAGGCACTCCCTTTTAAAAATTTAAAAGCCTTCTTCAGGGTGTGAATGGACGGACAGTCACACCCTGAAGAATTTGCTTTGCATATATATTTTGTATTCGTACGCACTGACTTTAGCTTACCTAGTGAGCAGCTGAGTTCCACGGCTTACAAAGACGACTTTCAAAACAGATGCATCATGCCCCTCAAAGGTCTTAAAAAAGAATCAATCAAATGAATTATCTCAAATAAAACTACCTCCACATATGCAACATATTTTTATTTTCGACTTGTGTGCAGCTGCTCCGCACCTTTAGGCAGCTGAAGTCCTGCAACCCCCAAAGCTTGGTGGTCCCGTCTGCAGAGGATGTGGCCATGACCTGATCAACAGGAGAGAAACAAACCGCCCAAACTCCACGACGATGACCCCGAAACACACCCAGAAGACCCAGGTTTCCATCCCCGGCCAATGACCATAACTTAACTGTACGGTCCTGAGATCCAGAGGCAAGCAGTTTGTCGTTAGGTGACACTGCAACACTGTTTACATCCTGAAAAAAAATATATAGTATACAATTACAGTTAATAAAGAATTCTTCGAGCGAACCAGTGTAAAAAAAATATAGAACTACAAAAGGCATTGAATGAAACCCTTTGGCATTTTGAAAATCCTGGCAATAATTAGAACTTTCCTTAAAACTTCATATGCATAGTCTCGTCTTACCTTGTCATGTGCCTTCTCTGTGGCTCTTGCTGTGAGCTGATGTATCTCTGTCCCTGTAGAAGAGATGTGCTGAGGAAGATCCCACACCTTCACAGTACAATCCTGACTTCCAGAAACTATGAATGATGCTTTCAACCTGCACAAAACTGTTTTGTTCTTTTACCCGTCTTCATGTTTATGTGTTAGTACTACAGAAACAGGTTTTACCTGGAAAAGGTAATGGAGCCCACTGCATTAGTGTGGCTCAAGCCTTGTGCCACACACTGCACCTGACCACTGTCACTGTCCATCTGCCACACGCGCACCGACCGGTCCTGCAAACATTACATAAATGGTTTTGTATTAAGAATTATATTTCTTCATTTCTTCAGAGAGTAGTTATGTTAGCTCTAACCTTGGCACAGCTTGCAAAAAGAGACCCTTTTCTGAAAACATCTAGAGACAGGACAGTATCTGGAAGAAAATAATAGCAGGAAGCTGACAATATAAATCCAGTCCACAAAGACAAGATGAAAATATTTTTTGAATGCAGTAAATATGCTTCCACCTACTGCCCCCTGCTGGTGACTGACCTGTATGTCCATAGAGGATCTGACAGCTACTAGTTTGTAGCTCAAAAACTTTGAGCTGGCAGCTGTTTGTGGCCACCACGATGTGACTGTCAGCTTTGCCCAGAAACTTTACATCCAGTACCTCATCACTGTAACCCACAAACTGAAAAATAAACTGTATTATAACCATGTTTTGAATATACTTTAAAATGTCAAAGGTGCTCTGCTTTCATCACCTGCTGTAGTGTGGTAAGAGCTGGCAGTTGGTAGAGCAGTATATTATGCTCAGCAGTCACTGTGGCAAGTCTGGAAGAGGCAGGCAGGTGCAGAAGATATGTCAGGCTGCGGGGTTCATCCTCTTCTTCACCATCATCAGAAGAGATCAGGGTAGAAGGCAGTGTCTGTGTGTAGACACAACGGGCTGTGCTGGCCTCCCACACTCTCAACACACCTTCGAGAGAGTATGAAAGGAGATGAGTGGCAGAAAATCTTCAAGAGGTTACATTTTAAAATTGAATAATCTACCTTTGCTTCCAGCTGTTATGAAATGGCAATCCTTGCTCTTTACACCAATTTCAGAAAAGTCTTTTTCAGGCAGAAGAACAACACCCTCTACAGCCTTGGAGCAAAATAAAAATAATATTAACACAGGACTATTTTGATGAATACTCTAAAAGCACAAATAAAACACACAGGTTACCTCATAAACTGGAACAGTTCGTTTTTCTTTATGGGTCTTCAAGTCCCACACTGTACAGACTTTATCTCTGCCAGAACTAATAATAATCACAAAGTAAGACAGACATGTCACTGCAAGAAATGCCAACATCGGAATCTGGCCTAAAAACAAGACCCCTATTCCAATACCTGATTAATGTTTGACCATCAGAGCTGAAACTAAGACAGGTGACAGCACTGTAGTGGCTCTGCAGCACACACATACACTGACTGGAGCGCAGGTCCCACACTCGGATACCACAGTCCGATGAGGAGGAGAAGAGCTGTAGTCTGTTGGTGTCTGGATGAAACTGCACCAGGCTGCACAGAGGTAAGACAAATTATTATTGGTTCTTTATTGTGATAACAACAGTCAAAATACCTGTAGGTTGGAATTCTACACTGTGACCCATCTCATGCTAAAGATAGTGAAGCCTAGACTTTCTGTATATGGAAAGTCATCTGTAGGTTGACTACCTATTTTGGGATCCTATATATGTATGTTACAACAAGCAGAAAGAGCATTGGCGAAGAGCTTAGAGAGGAGCTGGGGCCTGCGACATGAGTTTGCTCCAGCTTTGGTTCTGCCTCTGCCCTTCCTGACCCTTCCTGATCCTTCCTGACCTTTCCTGCTCTGCGCTGCTATCGTCTGCTCTGTCCTGATGTCTGTAATGTATTGTGTAAACATTACCTACTGTTTCTCATGGGGTCATTCTTAGAGATACTACTACACAAACCTTCAATAATACTCTTTTGTATATTACAAATACAGACTTATTGTGAACACTTACTGAACAACACCTGAGGATCCTTTGAGGTTGTGAGTGCAGTACTGCTTCACCACATCCCACAGCTTTATGGTGCCATCACACCCACCTTCAAGTAAAATAAGTGTTTAGCTCATGACTGCAGGTAGAATAACATATATACTGTATGTAACACATGACTATTGTTGTAATAACCTGTGGCCAGGAGTGTAGATGTGGAGTCGAAGGTCATACTGGCCACTGGAGCAGTATGAATGGCTTTCCAGGAGCGAGTGCACTGAGCCTGTCGCCAGTCCCACTGTTTCAGCAGCAGAGCCCTGCTGGCTGTGACTAGCAACTATCGGGACATATAGAGAAAGACAACCCTTTTCTCACATATATGTATAGGCTGTATAAAAGAGTCCAACAGTAAGATGAGGAAAGAAACATGTCCTACCTCATCGTCACAGCTGAGCGCAAAAGAAGTGATATCCTCTTGATCGTCCTAGAGCAAACAATCAAATAAACATGAATGTATACTTCTCTCGTTGGCTATACTTGCATGTGTTTGTGAATATCCATCAAAACATACATGTTCAATGCTGTGAACAATCTTCCCTGTGCAGATTTCTAACACGTTGACGCGTGAACCACAAATGCAGAAGATGTACTGCTCGTCTTTGCTGACCTAAAACAGACTGGTTTAGTATGGTTAACATTTAAATACATATTTATACAAAGTCTTACCTGAACTTTTCCTCCTTTGTAGAAAGGCTCAATTTTGCTCAAAACCGAATAACTGTAAAGAGATAACAGATGTGTCTAGTGCATAGGGTAGTTACTGCTTTAGGCCGATTAGCTCACGTTAGCAAACATGTAATGTGCGAAAAGCAGACTGACAGAAACACAATGCAGACTTACTTGGTTTTGAATTGAAGGTTGGTGTTTGCCATGGTTTAAACGCGAAGAACAAAACCAAACTCCCGCTTTGAAAAATATATGTTTTTTTTGCACACACGTTGGCTCAGTCAACACATCCCGCATGTGATAGAGCCGTCGCACACATTACGCGTCATTGAGCGGACAGGGCCGTGATTGGTTAGTTTTTACTTGACTTTTTTATGTTAAACGTCAAAATATTGTTTGACATGTGGTTCGAAATCTAGCATATATAGGGTATTGCTTTGGGTAAATAATTACATTCTCACTAATTATAACAGTCGCCCATCTTTATTGTGGACTATCAGGTTTGTGAGCTATTTCCGTCTTTGTCATCTTAACAATAGATGCTGTTGGACCATTCGTGTTGGACGTGAAGTCAGTGCTCAGTGCTACAACAACAGGGAAAGGACGAGGTCTATAATGAACACCTTTATCTGCCTGCGTTTATATCATATACTTCACGGTTTGTCAGGAATGTTCATGTGCGTGAGGTCGATAACATGGGTGTGTGTTGTGAGTGACATGTGAGTGCGTCGATATGAAGTAAAGTCTCACAGGGAATGGAAACACGGTGAGAAACAGACACAGCCATGGTGAGTCTATTTTTATTGGGTTTTATTGTTATGTTTATTTAATTAATTCATGTTGAAGGGGAACCATTTTCACACCACAACATATGAGACCATGAAGTGTGATACGATATTTCACTGTGTTGTGGCTATTTTAATGTTATTGCTGGGTTGCAGGTTCTAGAATGTGATGATGTCATACCCTCAGATTGGGGGGAAGGGGTCGGGGCCAGAGATGGGATTTTTTAAATAAGTAATATCCCCCCAAAAATGTTGAATGTGATCATTTTTATTCATGACACGGTCCATTACTCCTGTATCTGTCCAAACACACGAAACATCTACAGATTATCAACAGTCATTTCCCAAATCTCCCAAATGTATAGGGCTATAGAATGATGTGATGTCACCTGAACCCAGCTATTAGAAACAGCCTTTGCTAGCTTCATTAACACAAACTGATTCTTAAATAATAATTAAACACAGTTACAATCTCTAATATCTTTAGCTGTAAATGGTCCATGTTTGTTGTTGTTAATCATGTGATGGTCATATGACGTTCCAGAACAATTCTCTTTGTTTTGTGGTGGTTGTGTTCAGCCGCCTGTTAATGCATGTGTAACTGCCCTGTTATTTCCCAACTTTACTTTTTTTGTAACTGCTTTGTATTTTATTGAAATGATTTCCTGAAACCAACTAAACCTTTATGTTGGGCTTATTCAGGCGGACACAGAGGTGTCAACACAGACTGGGGGCTATGATGTGGACATCTTTGTGGACACTCCAGACTATGATCTGATATGCACTATATGTCAAGGGGTTCTCCGGTGTCCAGTCAGAGCTGCATGTCACCACATCTTCTGCAAGAAATGCATCTTACAATGGCTCAAGAGGTATCAGATAATAATATAATGTTTTATAATATTTATTGATGTAATATTTTCCCAATCTTGAGTGGCACTAATGATTATTAACTCCCCAGACAGGAGACCTGTCCCTGCTGCAGGAAGCCAGTCAACCCAAGCTTAATCTATGTCATGTTTAAATTAAGTAAATCTATTGGTCGCATGAAGATTAAGGTATAACGTAGTAGTTTGTTTGATTAAAGTTACTCTATAAACTATGATCCGTCCATTAGAAACAGTCCTGTCCCTTTGACTTTCTGAACAGTGTAAGAATGAGATCCTTGGATGTGAAGAGACCTTCCCACTCTCGGAGCAGTACTGCCACAGTATGAGCTGTCTGTTTGAGCTGATACCATGTCCTTATCAGGGCTGTCGCGCACAGCTCCTGCGCAGAGACCTGGACACTCATACACGCCACTGTGAACATTGGAGACAACCCTGCCACATGGGCTGTGGGACCATGCTGTCCCATCGTACCCAGGCACAACACAATTGTTACAAACAGCTGAGGCAGGAGTATGAGGCCCGGCAGAGGAACCACAGGGCCATTGCTGCTGCCCTCCAGAGGAAGGTAAGGAGGATGCAGAGCACTATGGCCCACATGAAGAGGCAGATTGGCCTCATCTGTGAGAGTCTGGAGGTGATGGATGACCTACATGAGCAGGAGGAGGACCCCGAGAGCAGTGGCAGCTCTGGGACGCCAACAAACAGCAACTGTGGACACATTTAGTGCTGCTGGCAGACTTCTGATGTGTGTAATTTCTATGTATATTTTACTGGAAGTTGTGCTTTAACCAATATTTATATAGAATTTGTGTGGAAAAATACCATATTCTTTACGATACTGTTTCATATATAAGCTATTTATTTTTAAAATAAAGAATACAGAAATTCACAAATGCAAGACAATCATTTATAGACAATATACTACGCGTTTGCCACAAGCAGAATGATCCTCACTGAAGTATCTTCTACTTACTACCATCTGCATTACATGAGTTGTATCAGTAGGGGGCACTGGTGAAACGCCCATGCCCTCGCAGACTCTCGCGATACTAGGCATTAATAAAACCCGGCGGAACTTCGCTGCGGCCTTCTTCCTGTTAAAACGATCACGTAAGTCATTGCTGTTTTTTGCTTTTCTGAAAATAATCTCCCATCATCTCCTCCTGCAAGACTCCCCATCAGCTAATTTATCTTGTAAATTGTAACTAGAACATTTGTAAAGTAGTTGGACAACACATTTACCACACGGATATAATACAGACGTGTTTTATTTTGACTTTTGAGGACGGTGCTTTGGCTGCTCATGTGTCCCATAATATTGTTCAATGAAACGTACCCGCACATGTAGAGCCTTGTTGAACCCATCTAGATGTGAGTGTTTACGTTGAGTTCTACTCCTTTCATAGCAAATGGCGGACGACGCCGGTGCTAGAGGAGGTTTTCGCGGAGGGTTTGGCGGTGGTGGCCGCGGTCGGGGCCGTGGACGCGGCAGAGGCCGTGGCAGGGGCCGCGGTGCACGAGGAGGCAAATCCGAAGACAAGGAAGTGAGTTAATGTTTGTGTGCATTATTTATGATAAATCTGCCCGTCTAACGGAGATGTCTTTCAGTGGATTCCAGTCACTAAACTGGGCCGCCTGGTCAAGGACATGAAGATCAAGTCTCTGGAGGAGATCTATCTGTATTCTCTACCCATCAAGGTAGGTGATGTGGGCGCCTGATTTATTTTTATTAATTCTATTCACATACAAGTGGGATTTTTTTTTTTACAGTAACCACCAGTAAACGTTTGTTTTAGTTGACCTGATCTTTGCATTAGTAGTAGCTGTCAGATTTCTTGACACACTATTTGTTTACAGGAGTCTGAAATCATTGACTTTTTCTTGGGCTCTGGTCTGAAGGATGAGGTTCTTAAGATTATGCCTGTTCAGAAACAGACCAGGGCTGGTCAGCGTACCAGGTTCAAGGTAAGGATGCCAATGAGGGGAAATGCAGTTCAATAATGGGGCACTGGTTTGAAATATTATATTTTAATATTACAGGCCTTTGTTGCCATTGGTGACTACAATGGTCATGTTGGACTGGGTGTGAAGTGCTCCAAAGAGGTGGCCACAGCCATCCGTGGGGCCATCATTCTTGCAAAGCTGTCCATCGTCCCCGTCAGGAGAGGGTACTGGGGTAACAAGATCGGCAAGCCCCACACAGTCCCCTGCAAGGTGACTGGGCGCTGTGGCTCTGTCCTGGTGCGTCTGATCCCTGCTCCTCGTGGTACCGGTATTGTGTCAGCCCCTGTTCCCAAGAAGCTGCTCATGATGGCTGGTATTGATGACTGCTACACCTCTGCCAGAGGCTGCACAGCCACCCTCGGCAACTTTGGTAAGATTCCTACGCTCTACTGTGATATGTGAAGTACTAAAGTGTCTCCTTGAATAATGACCCGTGTCTTTTAACACAAACAAATGTATTTGTATAAAACTAGGGGGTGGTCTCACACAAGTTAATAGTTGTTTACTGACAAATACTCACTTAATCAGCTTATGTAACAAAAAGGGAAATTACTTTGGTCGAGCACAATTTTTACGTGACATAAGCCAACTCATGTCCGTTTCTTCATATTTTGACTTTGACGTAAATGACTTGGTGAAATAAAATGGTCTAACTCAAGTTTTGGGATGTAGGCCGTTAGCTTATTAGGGTACAATCACATGATCTGTTCAGAGGTGATTAAGGCCATTATTATAACATGCATGTACGTTCTCCTTGCTCTGCCCAGCTGCACCTGCAGTGGTGTGGTTGACGTTATCAGGAGAGAAATAAATGAGCATTGTAATGCACGGCAGAAAGACCTGTTGAGTAGTCTACTCTGTTCCCCCTGTCAGTGCTCAACATAAAATTATTAGGGTCTCAGTGGGTAAGCGTTTGCCCTGCAACTAGGGTGGTGGTCAGAGGAATAGACTGGCAGCCATGCCTGTCAGGGCAGCTGGGGCCACACTAGTAGCTTACACCACTGAGTGTGACTGTAGTGAATGACTGTCTTTGATTGAGAACAGCGCTATGTAAAACCAATTTTACCTTGCCATGTCTCCACTTTAGCCAAGGCCACCTTTGACGCCATCTCTAAGACTTACAGCTACTTGACCCCTGACCTCTGGAAGGAAACTATCTTCACAAAGTCTCCTTATCAGGTTTGTACCAGGATTCAATTGTGCACTGACTAAAACAAAATGCACAACTAATGACTTTTCTGCTTTATACAGGAGTTCACTGACCATCTGGCCAAGACTCACACCTTCAGAGTGAACGTGAACAAGGGACAGGCTGCTGTAGCTGCTGCAACCTCCTAAGACTTTTGTACTGCAGAATTGTTTGAAATAAACATTTCTGAAGAACCTTGTTTCAGTTTTGAATCTTAAATGGGTAATTTGTGTAAATTGAACAGTTTTAGAATTCACATGTTGCTCCTTTTTAATATAGTTAAAACAGTCATTGGACACAACAATAGTGATGCGTTATCCACCAGTGTGGATTAGACCTGCTCAAAACAGGTTTGTTTTCAGTACAGCTGTGATGAAGACTTGCAAGAACATATCGCCTAAGGATGACTAATGGGATTTAAAGATGGCTGAGACTTTATTAAACTTTTATAGGCCTAAGTCAGAAATGTGTTTATATACTGCTGGATTATTGATCTGGTCAGTTTTTGTAACGTGACCTCAATACAATGGGTTACTTTACTAAATGTAGTTTAAATTCGAAGTAGTCTGATGGACTGGGGAGGAGAATGAGCCAATGCATTGGACAAGTGGTTCTCAAACCAGGGGTTCCACTGGCTGTACTGTCTTTTGCAGCGCTTGTTTAAACTGTTTAATCTAGCTGTTCATCTTTCATTACAAATGCCCCAGATGGAGTATGTTACCTTTTACACATCTGAGTTTGCAGCCCTGAATGTAAATGCCCCAATAACTAGGTTAAGGGGTGGGCTAAAATATGGGTAGTGAATTGTATGTAGGAACTCAAGTTTCAGGATAACACCTTACCTAATGGCTCAATTTACCAATAGAGCAATTTCATGGCTGATTTGGTCTTAATTTTTATACAGGCAGTTTTTTGGGGGCAAATGCTTGGTACATTCCAAATGGCAAGTAAAGTGGAAATTAAGAAGTACAAAATTTGTGATATTTTTACCATATAGCCCACCCCTACAACCAATTAAACTCGCCCATGATAATACGTACACAAATGTGTGCAAGACAAAAAGAGCTACTAGTCACTACATTTTATTTTACAATTATTAAACAGTACAACATCCATGAAGAGCTTAAGCACTCTGGGCCTGAGCTTCCATCATTCTTTCTTTTTGCTTCATTAAACATTTTCGTCCATTGGCATAAGCCCCAAGGTCTCCATCTAGAGAGGAAATAAAGTGTGTTTCTATCAATATTACAGTCAAAATGGTCATTACAGACAGCAGCATTACCAACTCCTCAGTAAGCGGGGGCATGTCCCCCTCCCCTGTCAGTCTCTACACAAAGCTATAAGCTTGACATGAGCCTGAGTCCACCTAAGTTATATCATATAAACAAACGCTATTTAGTTAATTTTATTTAAGCTGGGGTTTGCAGACAGTATGCCTATGCCCGTATGCACTGCTCTATATTGCCGTTTGCATTGCACTGCTGACTGTAGACTGACCGCCTTTAAGTGCTTTGAGCCGGGAACGAGCCATGAGGACAGTAACTGCAGAATACGATATACTTTCACATGAGTCTCCAAATTCCAGAAAAGTTGTCAGATTTGTCGCTATTCGCTGTTGAAACAATTAGTTGCAGTGTTGGCAACACTGACAGATCGATATTATAATATATATAAAATATAATGTTTAAACTCTTGACATATCCCTCTGCAAGCTTGTGTGATGCCTCTTCTCTTTCTGTCTCTCTATGCGTCGCTATGGTCAACCATTCCAGCGTTGCTTTGGCCTTTTATAACGTGTGCCATGTTTGCTGAGGAGCACAATACTTACAGCGTGACTGGAAGTCTCTGGTCACGTCATTGAACTGTTGGATTTCTTTGGCACAGTTTTGTTCATAACTGGCTCCTTCTCTCTGGTGGCAGGCCCTCATGCGCTCCTGGATCACTTTTACTATTTCCTGGTCCACTTTACTGTAAGAAAGAGCAATAGAATTCAATAAACACATGAAATAGAATAAAGAAAATAAAATTGTCTTCATCTATTTAAAATAATTTGCCAGTATTTACTATAAACAAAATTAATTGGTGCTAATTGACCATACTAAAATAAAACTGAAAATGCCCGAGTAAAAACCAGAGGTGTGCAAGAAGTTAATGTAAATTTTTTGAGGATTTCTATTTTACTTGAGTTGTATTTTTTGGGTCAACTCGACTACATTTGAAAGACAAAGATCATACTTTATACTCCCCTACATTTCAATAAAAAGACAGAAGAAATGTGTCACTTACACACACTATAAGCATGTATTGGTACTTTAAGACTTGGTTTACACCTGGTTCAGGGTTGGTTTACTAGTCCTGCTTTTACCATGGGTTCACCTCAGTTAAGCCTTGTTTTAGGCTTTAGTCTCTGTTCTATTAATGGATTTACACAAGTTTCTTCTTGTTGAGCATTTACTTATTCTGTACAAACAAGTCTAGTAGTTAGTGACTGAAGGATCATCTTTGGAGGCTAGAAAATATAATGTACATTTTATTTATCAGATGCAAGTGTGTGAGTTTAATGTAGAACAAATGTCACACAATTATTCTTGACTGCATTCATTTGAAGTACTTTGAATACAAATACAAATACTCAGTACTTTAACTCAAGTAAAAATTTAACTGAGCGACCTGTTTTTGGAGTAATACTCTGACTCAAGTACTGAAGTTGAATACTTTGTCCACCTCTGGTAAAAACAAAGGCGAGAACTTCTCTTCAGTGTAAGATAAAGCTACACTTCAATGGTTTAAAATAATAAAATCATACAAACTAAATGTAATACCATATTCTGTTCAACTAGTCTAGTGTTGTGGTTAAGTGTCCACTCACTAGTCTCTCCTCCACTGCATCTCCGCCTCGTAGTAGCACAGATAATTGCCCTCCTCGCACTCCGTCAGGTCAGGGACTCGGCGGAACTTCTGATGGTAGTACACGGACTTGTTCTTGGACCGTACGCTGTCTACAACAGCTTTATAGAGAGAAAAAACACAATTCTATACAGGCACCTATAAGTAGTTTTGTATAAATGAAACTTCAGTTTGACATCTAGCCAAAGTTTCATATGAATAACTGACAGTGTTGTGATGAGTATTTTCTTGCTTGTCATGCAAGCACTCATAATAATTGTACATGTTACAATTTAAAAGTGGCTAGTGGAAGTCAATGTGGGGTTACTAGCCACAGCTGAAATCCACTTATTAGGCTGGATGCTGCTAATGTCAAACCCTGAACAATTCGACCCGTCCCGCTAACTTTATAACATCTAACATGTTTGACACAGTCCAGTTGGCGTGCATGTAGCGTTAGCATCAATAGATAAACATTATAAACAGTGTTGTCAACCTTCGTTAGCATGGTTAGCTCCAGTTAGCATTACCTCTGAATGTGGTGACAGGAACATCCACGGAGTAATAGAAGAGTTTAGACAAAATAATCGCAGGGTTTGGAAGTGCAGTCTGTTTGTCGGGCGCCGGAGTCTGTCGTGGAGGCTCTGGATATGCCCCTTTGTCATAATCCGCGGGCATTTTGCTCTATTTGATCACAAAATGAAGCAACCCCACAGTTCGACCTCAACAACTCTCCTTATGGGTTGGCGCATGCGCAGGTAAAGCAACAATGGAGGCGAGTTAGAGGTCAGTTCAGTTAAATGTTGAACTGAAATTCTGTTCACATATAAGAGTTATAACATAAAAATATATTAATGCGTATCTTGTATTTTACTGTCCACCAAAAGCTTCGTATTATTGTTATATTCTAAAAATGAATCTTAACGCTTAAAGGTTAAACGTAAATTTGTTTCACCTACATTTACACTAGATGGCGCCAGTAGTCTTGTTTATATCTTGATTGATTAAAAGAAAAGCTACATGTATTAATATATTTACAACAAAATACACAACTATAAACGTATATAATTTCATAGCCGATACTACTATTCAATTAAATGCACTATTGAAAAGGTAATAGTAAATGTGACATGTTTTTCAATATTTTACATGATTTCAAGTGAAGTGAAATTAAAAAATATTGTTCTATTTTTCTCCTTTCTTGGTGATATGGTTCTATCCACTGCACTGAGCATTTGACATTCCCTTCAAAGTCAGTGCCCCTATCTTCTCCTCTACTTGGCAGTGACCACCTTATTTGAAAGTGAATACGACTTCTCAGCTGGTCCAGACACAAAATTAGAATCCTTACTCTTTGGGCCGTCTCATGTATGATCATTACACCAGCACCGCTCCTTCTCTCTTTCTGTTACTTGCCTCGACAGTGCACAGTCATGGTTAGTGATTCTTGTGTTTGGGGGATTTTCTTAATCTGTTAATATGCAGCTTTGTTGTTTTCTGTCAGTTATGAGCATGTTATTTGGCAGTTAGCCTTTAGCTGTGATTTAATGACTACTGCCACTGAGAAAACCTGGACACTTGTAAGACTTATATTATATGGGTCCTAGGTTTACTCTTACACATTTTTTTTTATTTGTAATGATTTAAAAATAAAACATATGTTTTTGGTAATTTACAAAAGTTGCTAGTGCATGTGCTGGAGAAAGTAATGTCATACAGCTCCCATGTGCTCACTTCTAATGTCGTCTCTAGTCTCATCGTAAATTCTCTGCACCTCGCCATGGGCACATGGGGTTTCTGCCCCACAAGCGAAGCAAGAAGCACAGGGGCAGGGTGCGTTCATGGCCCAAAGATGACCCAAGCAAACCTGTCCACCTTACAGCCTTCCTGGGTTACAAGGCTGGCATGACCCATACTCTAAGAGAAGTGCACCGCACTGGCCTCAGTATGTACAACAGGCTTGTAAAGGATGTACAAACATAACCCTTGATGTAAGACATTGTCTGTGTTCCACAGAGCAGGCAAAGCGAGAAGAGGTTGAGGGAGTCACCATCATTGATACTCCTCCAGTCATTGTGGTTGGGGTTGTGGGATACGTAAGCACTGTCCGAGGATTGCGCGCACTGAAGACAATCTTTGCAGAACACATCAGTGATGAGTGCAAGCGCAGATTTTATAAAAACTGGTGTGGGGTTTTGTTCTTAAAAATGCAGTATATTATACAGTATAATGTATATTTGTAATTCAGTAATGCTCTAATTTAATGTGTTTTAGGTACAAGAGCAAGAAGAAGGCTTTCACCAAATACAGTAAAAAGTGGCAGGATGAGACCGGAAAGAAACAACTGGACAAAGATTTTGCAGCAATGAAGAAATACTGTTCAGCGATCAGAGTCTTAGTGCACTCCCAGGTAAAGGCCTGCTTCATTATCACAAACATAATCCACTGAGACTAATGCTGGTTTTGACATTATTTGTTTGGATGTTGACCGTTTCAAAAAGTTATTAATGACAGCAGCAGGCACAGGAGGGTGCCGTTTCAAATGGCAGTTTAAAAATAATTCTCAGTTCACTCACTGCTCACGTAAGCACTGTCCAAGAAAAGTCTTCACGTTGGCAGTAAATATATGCATTGACCAAGCTCATTCACAAAACACTCTCTATATTACTAGATGAATGTGTATTGTATAAAATAATTATCACCTACTTCTTTTGCATTATATTTGATATGGCATTAATTGTTTCCATGAACAACGCATTGCATATTTACAAACTTTTTTTTATAGATGCGAATGCTGCCCATTAAGCAGAAAAAAGCCCACATTATGGAGGTGCAGCTCAATGGGGGCACCATCTCAGAAAAGGTAGACTGGGCAAAGGAGCGACTGGAGCAGGCTGTGCCTGTTTCTGCTGTCTTCTACCAGGATGAAATGATTGACCTCATTGGTGTCACCAAGGGACATGGTTTTAAAGGTTTGAAAAGATGCTGCTAGTTGTTGCTTTCTGTATTGTTAAAAATCTAAGAAGTTTTATGTTTTCTGTAGGTGTGACTAGCAGGTGGCATACAAAGAAGCTTCCCAGAAAAACCCACAAGGGTCTTAGGAAAGTAGCTTGCATTGGGGCCTGGCATCCTTCTCGGGTTGGATACACCATCGCTCGTGCGGGACAGAAGGGCTATAACCACCGCACTGAGCTCAACAAAAAAGTGAGCTCTAGCGGACAAATGACTCTATGAATTGAGTACTATATAGAAACATAAAAGTAAATCAACATGTCTAACTTTGTTCTCCAGATTTACCGCATTGGTAAAGGTGTCCACATCCAAGATGGAAAAGTCATAAGGAACAATGCTTCCACTAACTATGACTCCAGCCAGAAAACGATTACTCCCATGGTGTTCTATTCGGTTCTATTTTGATTGTGTTCTTTTGTGTTCTGTTTTATATTCTATTGTATTCCATTCACTATGTGTCTGTAGGGTGGGTTTCCTCGTTATGGTGAAGTGAATAATGACTTTGTCATGGTAAAGGGATCTGTGATTGGAGGAAAGAAGCGTGTTCTCACATTGAGAAAGGTACTAGCTGTCTAGCCTTTAAGTTAAATCAAAATAGTCACAGTATATATCAATATAAAATACTAATATTAGATTATAATGACTTCATTTTTCAGTCTTTGCTTGAGCACACATCTCGCAAATCCAAAGAAGAGATTGAGCTAAAATTCATTGATACCACATCCAAGTTTGGCCATGGTCGCTTCCAAACAGCGTATGAGAAGAGAGCCTTCATGGTAAGCTTGAACTCAATAGGCATTTAAGCTACATAATTATGTGTTATGAATGATTAGAACCTTCTCCGTGTCTATAGGGGCCCCAGAAGAAGGATGCATCAAAGCTTGCCCCAGAGCCCCTGCCAGAAGAGCCTTGAAACAAGATCAAGTTATTTTTAAATAAACAATTTTGCTATGTAGCATCTGTCCTATAATTAAAGCAGATATAAAATATATGCAGAGTGGTTCTTTTAATAACATGCAAACATACTTTTGACAAAATAGGCTGTTTTATATTATCACAATATTTTTTGAGGGGGTGGGTGCATAGAAAGTGTTTGTAAAGCGTCTGCTGTTAATCGTGCAACATTGTCTATTTGGCTGCAACCCTTTGGAAAACCGGCTTCCATTGGCGTCAGGCAGATTTCACTGAACTTAACAACAGGGGGCAGTGTGGGCCAACATAGAGATCTTCTGAGTACATCAGCAACAACGTCAGGTAAATGCTGGAGTCCTAATCTTTTGTATATATTTTGTGTTACCAATTTAGTTACATAATTGCCTCTTGTCAGGAAGAGCACTATTCTGACATGTATTCCTGAGACTCCATTGAAGACTGTTGAGATGATGGGACAGAAGAGTGCTGCGATACTGGGGTGCTTTCTAGGCCAGAAGTCATCAGAGGCAGGTATATGTCATCCATGTTGGGCATTACAAACACTTTCTGTTGAAAAGAACATGGGTCAATGTGAAGCATGCACATATTTACTGCTTAATATCATTAGGGGTAAAAAGTGACTGGAGCCTTTTCTCGCTACCTTGGGCCATAGGCGAGGGACACCCTAGGCTGGCACAGATACATACATTTAATGCCTTTACAGACAACCATTCACACTCACATTCATTAACTAAAGGTATATTTTAGATTCACCAATTCTCCTAACACATCCTCTTGTCTTTGGATGGTGGACGAAGCCAGACTACACAATGAGAGTTCATGGGGACACAAGGAGAACATACAGGCTCCATTCAATGTAAAGTGAATAGAACAATTGTATGGGTTAGAAAAGGCTTCTTACCTGAAACTCGCACTGCAGTTTCTTTTCGATCCACTCAGTGACGTGGGTGAATGTTACCTCCCTCTCCCCGAGCATAGGGCGGACATGTAGGTCTAACCGAGGGGGCACACGAAAACTGTACCTTGAAGATCAAACAAAAACAACTTTCAGTTTCAGTGCTGTAGAAAGCTGCAGCCTTGATTACGTACGCAAAAGACTCAGTACCATATTCTGTCCGTAGGGGGCGGAGGGATGTTGACAGCCAGAGTCCCAGACAACTCTTGGACCTCCACACTGAGCATTAAAGGCATGTTGGACACCTCTGCAATCTTCTTCTTGATGTACTCATTTTCAGTTGCCTTCTGGAAGTACTTGGACTTAGCTATTTTATCCACAAATCTTAGAAACTTCCTGCCCGTGCTATTACCACTATACCTGTAGAAAAATATTGACATGTTTTTGTACAAATACATACAAAACAATATATATAAATACTACATAGAGTTATATTACGTGTAAAAATGTGCAGACTTACCCATCAGCTACTACAGTGCTTTTATCTCCTGGTGACGCCTGTGGCTCAAACACATCCTCTTCATCAGACGACCCTGCGCTGGAGGACTCTTCATCACTGTCAGCTAATACGGACAGCCTGGGTTTTGACCTGAGAAAAAAACACATTTAACTTCAGAAAATGTCTTACAGAAAGTGCACAAATATGATAATAAATCTTCACCCAAATTGTAGAGTTTCTTGAAGAATTTCATCTTGGACTTCACCATCTTTACCCAACTTACACAGGTTCATTTTGGTCTCTAGGGTCATGTGAAGGCAGCCTGTATACGTGACTTCCAATTCTAGCCACAAGCCTATGAAACACACAAGGGAAGAAAATACACAAGTACTGCTTTTAATTTGTCAAGGAGGTTGATCCGTTCTGGGCGCAGGTGATGTTCTAGTACAGACATCAGACTAACATGGGATCGCTAGAGCCTGTAATTGTTGGTTGGGCTTAAGCTAAGGCTAAGAGGATTGCTAATCTCTTCAGTTGTAAGACAATAGACGGGGTTTAGAGGCAAACTCTGCAATGGCACAAATTACATTGTGGCCTAGTTTGACTGCAGAGATTTAAATCAAGGAGATAGCTGGCTACAACAGGTGGCCACTCACAATGTATTACTCTCAACCCTGAACCTTGTTGCTTGTTGTATGTTTTATATTATTTATATATTGATAGCTGCCCGTAAGAATAATAGTCATCTATACCTCTCCGATCCAGTGTAGGTTTGGATGTGCTGACGATCTGTGGTAAACACGAGCCCATGTCCAGATCGGCCAGTGTCAGCTCATTCATGAAGTATGGCAACTGCAGATAAAGGAATGCTTACTTACCATGAATAAACCCAACGGATGCCACTCAGATAACAAAGTATACTTGTAAATAACAATAAGATTAAATGGAAATTGTGTCAAATTAGAGGCTTGACAGGAAGTGTTGTGTCTTATTTACGCTCGTACTGCTTTTGCCTTTGAGCTACAAGGACTGCATTATCAGCTTCTTTCCTGATACAAAAAAGCTGGTGGTGCAAATACTACACACGCTGATCATTCACTATGTGCTTCTCATTCTCACTCAACCAATGTCGCTTTTAACCGGCCATTTAATCATTGCTAGGTGTAGGTCTTTGCTAGTTATTATGTTATTATTTGAGGTTTGCATACAGGGTGTTTGTATAGTTTTTATAGTTATTATAGTTGTTATAGTTTTTATAGTGTGGTGTGGTGAATAAAAAGGTGAACATTTCTAATCATTTTAGATTCACTTACCTTGATCTTGCTGAGTTTCTTTTGGATCTTATGAACCACCAGATCAGTCCAGTACTTTTCTCTGAGAAAGTCCCAGAAGATTCTTCCCACAAGAGAGTTTACCCAGCCTGGATGCACCTCTGCAGAGCACCCTACTGCCCCCAAACCTCCATCAGCCTCTGCTTCAGGCTGGACTCCAAACTTGTTGTCCTCATTCAAAAACTATGGAGAGATTGTAGGATGTTATCAACAGCAAGCCTAGTTGTTCTTTCCACCCGGACCACCAAAGCAGTCAAGTGCACCTCTGGATGGATAGCTATATTTTTCAACACTAGCTCTAGTCTAGACTCGCTCTAGTCAACAGTAAGCATTTTTGCAGAACCAGCATTGATTGTCTTTGATCAGTGTTTTCACCCATTGTCTACATCATTACAATGTTGGGCCTACTCTAGGTTTTGTGATCCACGTACCTCAAAGACACTCTTGGACGTTGCAGGTCCTTCCTTGTCAGTTGGGCTGAGTATAACATCAGAGCTCTCTGCACTAATGAACTGAGCCATGTAGGCGCTGTAGTCCAATAAAGACCTCATTTTCATGGCTCCAGTTAAGTCAGCCATCTCCTCACAACTGTCTTTGACAGTTTCTCCAACATAAACACTGCCTGTGATAAAAATATGCTGACATAACAACAAAAATGAGCCAAATCGTTGAATCATTATTTTGCTTACCTGAGCTTATGTCATTGCTCATAATGTTTTTGGTCCCTGTTTTTGATACAGATATAAAATGCTGAAACCACTCCTCCTTGTCCCTCCCTGTGCGGCCAAAGAGGAAGAGGGTCACAGGGTTTTCAACCCTTTCTTCATCTTCCTCTTGCCCTTCACCATCCTCACTGGCCAGAACAATGCAGATAGGGTATTTCTTGTTCCATATTCTTTTTCTTGCCAAACCAGAAGGCAACAGATAGATCTATAATGAAAATAAGTGGGAAAACATATGAATAACAACTGTGTTGATGTTTCACTATGTGCACTGTTTATTTAAATCAGTCTTCTTAAACTTTTATCAATCTCAGAAAATATTTGTCTCTTAAAGTGCAAACCAACCCACGACTAAACCCACTCTAAATCAAACAAAAAAGTCCACAAACAAAGCCCAGCTCAGAGCTACTAAATCAGGACATGTAGTTGAAAAGACCCCTAGTACCAAAGATACCACTACAAGAGCTCCCTTACCAGAGTTTGAGAACCACTCATTGGTCAAATCAGGGACAGTTTAAGTTGATTTCAAATTTATTTACCGATAATTCAGTTGGGGCCTTTATCCACTCAATAATGTTTTTTGTACAATGCCAGTGTTCATAATATAAATAGTAGGGATGGCACCAATATGAAATTTATTGGTCGATAACGATATTTCAGTTATCTATTTGGCCGATACGGATTCCGATATTCTGTAAACATGTTTTCTATATCTATATCTATATCTATATATATTTCTATATCTATATCTATATCTATATATATTGCTATATCTATATCTATATCTATCTATCCATCCATCCATATAATACAGTGTTGTAACAAAGTGACAGTAAAGATATGGAAGTAAAGAAGTCACCTCGTCTTTTTCTAATCGAAAATGATACAATATTTACTGTACATGCACACTGACCTTGCTGTCTGTGAGCTGGTACGCTCTGGAGTACAGAAATGCAGCCTCTGGGGGGGTCTCGTTGAGTGATGCCCACCGGCGGATGTTGGCGCTCGGGTATGAGAGCTGCAGCTGGCTCCCCTCCAAAGAGACATAGACAGAGTGTGTGGTGGAAGGATGAAAAGTCTCAGGGTCGTAAGTGTACGTCTCATTCATCCAGCCCTGAAATGAAATTATCAATCCATCACAATCAATATAAAATTACACTAGACTTTATTTAATTATTTTGTGTCCACACCATATACTGACACAAATTTCATATTGACAAAATACAATACTCAGGCTAATTAAATCTCCTAAGTAAGTGATGCAAACGGTCACAGTCCAGCTCAGCAGGAGGGGAACATGAGCCATGCAGAATGCCTCTATCTCATTTAGCCCTATGGACATGTCTCTGAAATAGCCAGGAGTTTGCTGATAGATAGTAATGTTTAGTATTAGTCCTCATCTTTGCAGTCAAGCAGCTAAGACAATTGATTCTGCTGTTTGACATTTTGAATGCTGTATTCACAAACAACGATTATTTCCCTGTAGGCAAATTAGTTAAACAAAGGCAGCAGTGGGCATCGTTTATAAACCTGTATAACGAACTAATAAACACAGACTCAAATCATGTAAAATGCAATTAAACATTGTGTAAATGTGAAGACTCTTTTTACCTCCAGAATGCTTTCTTCTGAATGTTTTCTTTCCACCGCAGTAACATTCGTCCTAATGTTCCTCTTGGTGCGTCTCGGTGCAAACATAAACACAACCATTAGCCCCAGAATAAAGCCGCATGCAACCCCCACTGACAACCCTGTCACATAGGGAGGCAGGGGCAATACAAAGAAGCCATATGCCAAAAGTCCAACAGGTAGGAGCCAATAGAGCGGCAATGAGGAAACAGAAAGCTTATGAATGCTTTGATAATAGGGGTGTTTTGCTTTAGTCCTGGCCTCTTTGAAAGATTTGTTTTCATTTTGGCTGTCTGTGATTTGATGTTGCTGTTCAGAAAGAGCAGATGTTTTGATTGTCTTTTTATTGAGTTTCCTAACATGAGTATCAAAAGCGGCTCTGTGTTCAATGTCCACTCTTTCACGACACTTAAGGTCAGATACATTGGACACTGGGGAGTCGCCCGTGCTCATGGGCTTTCCCTGTTTGGGGCTTTCGTCACCAATCATTTTACTAAAAACAGACAGTTGATCATGCATAGCTTCTGAGAATTTGCGCCGTGTGTCTTCAAAGTCGGCAATCAATGAACTTCCTTTGGATTCAGTCGGAGACAAGCTGCCTTCTGAAGGAGGGTCACTTTCACATCGCCCACCCTCTTCAGGTCTTGACGCTGGGATCTTTGGCTGGGTAAGTTGCTTCCATGGATGCAAATGAAGCTTGGAATCTGATTTAGAGAGACTTTCCTTTGGCTCTATTTTACGGGAGCTCTCTGTGCTCAGTGACTTGACCAGAGAAAGCAGAGGTTTGCCTTTTGGAGGGCTGTTTTCAATCGTTTCAAGATCTGAGGAGGAGGATTTTACTAGGCTGGTGGTCAGTTGCTCACACGCTGCTGTCAGATCCGTGAGTGAGCCTGGAAAGGAGGGTGAATGAGGCAAACCAGGCGGAGGACAGTTATGGTCCTGTCCAAGGTTCAAATCCATCTCCGGACTGACGTCAGGACTGGTCTGTGGCTTGTCTTTAGAAAATGAGACTATTGGTCCATCCTCACTGTGGTCCAGGCTGAAGATAAGCTTGCTTTTCTCCATGGCTGTACTGTTATTGGTGCAGTCAATCCAGTGGGGAAAGAGCAGAAACAGATGATTTGCTAGAGCAGGGTGCAGCCTGAAAGTGAAAATAAATTATTCAAATTGAAATCTGTGGATTTTTTGTATTTATTTAACAAATCTGATACAGAAAGTTCACATGGTGACTATGCAAGTGTCAGTAGTTTTATCCTGCAGGTCAATAGTTACATATACAATATAAACTGTAAGGTAAGATATATGGTATAACTATTGCTGCTCCCTCACAGTGTCGAATCAAGTTCTACGTTTAAGTCAATTTAAACACGCAAATCTTTGATAGATGTTCATAATTGGCAGCTTTCCAGTCAATACGAAATACCTTTGAGAAATACCTTTGAGAAATACTTTTGAGAAATACTTTTGAGAAACTTCACTCTATGCACTTCCCCTGGCCTTTTTATCCTGGGGCTTAACATGACCAGCCCCGGAGTCGTGGATACAGTTGATTTACAGCATGCCATTCATCACTCAATGTTCAAATCAATGTTAGTCAGTGAACAGCACCAGTCAGCTCATGACATTTTCAACAATTACCTTGATTAGTCACAACCTTAAACTACATTTGACCCTGCTAACGGACACATTTGACCCTGCTAACGGACACATTTGACCCTGCTGTACTTAAGTGTCTGCTAACTTTTCTCCAGTACCATCTCAAGAACAGGTGTCTGTCCAGTGCATAAGTACGACTTTATTGGACAAAATGAGAATAAACCAGGACTAGCTAAGCCTAAATCTAAACAATTAAGGACTAAACTACCAGACACTAAGTAAGGACTTCTGAGTACTACTAGAAAGTAGACCATTACTGGTACCTGTACCACAATTTGAGAACCACTGTTACCCCACTTGAATTTAACATAATCTACAAACAGCCTTTTTATTGGGAAGCATAGAGATTATTTTAGCTTTGGAAATGTATTGATATAGGGTACTTTCCTACGTCATTATAGACGATACGTTTAGTTGTGAAATGACTTGTTTGTGAGTGTTGGATTAGTGTCAGTCCAAAGTTATCATATCGCACTCACCTGACTAAGGCATGTTTGACGCAGGTTCTCTCAAGAGATCCAGATCAGCTCGTCCATGGCTCCGTGTTGCTCTCTGCTGCACTGCACTAGGCTGCAGTGATGAGCCCGGATGCTGCAGAGCGCGGTGTGCTTCTCATCGCTACACACACCTCCCACAAACCCACTGTCTACCAAACTTCATTCTTTCTGCAGATCAAGTCCAAATAAATCCAGCTTCACGATGCTAGCGACAGCGTTGGACATTACGCTACGTGTTCGCCAGAGGAGCCGTCAGTCCTGCATAGATTAATGTCATTATTGGAGTCGTGGCCGCAGACTGGACCAAACTTTAATCCAGATTAGACTTGAAGGCTCTGTGCTCAGCGGCAAAACAGACCTCACAAGCGCAACTATACAACTACAAGACTGAAGAGCCATGATAAAGCAAAGGTTGTAAAAAATGTTATTGGCCTGATCCGAGACATGACAGAGAAAAACATAAATGTGATTTATTTATTAATGATTGTGCTTAAACACATATATCTTGTATTTCCTATAAACATCAATCAGTAAATGTCAATTACTACATAAATAAGTATTTACTGTGCAGATAAAGACGAACTGCAGAACTCCTCAAACTGTGCACAAAACAAGAATGGTGCCACCTACTGACTGATATACAGCAAAACCTCAAAAACATTAAATAAAAAGAATCACTAGTATTAATAACGCATGTGGCAAATAAATCATTTAAATAAATACATACTTCAATACAACACAATAATAATTATACAACATTAAGCTTCAATTTATAATAACAACAAATCATATACAAACACTGAACTGTGTAAAATGTAATACTTAGATTATCAAAAATGTGTTTCAAAAGAAGGATCTACAGATAATGCTGCTCTTTTCGGCCAAGACTGGTGTGTGTCCTCCTGACCACCCTCAAGTCTCTGTAAAATGGCTCAGACTGGAGCAGAGCTGCAGCTGTGTGTGCTGAGGCCCTAGGAATTCACGCAGTTATGTTTTACCAGCAAGACTTTTTCACAGAAAACCTGTCCACAGATATCACAGATGTGTGGTGCTGCTCCTGAAAGGTGTCTTAAATGTGCTCTGAGACTGGATTCACGAATAAAGCCTTTGCCACAAAATTCACAACAATAGTTATGGTCACTAGAGTGTGTTGGTGTGGCCTCTTTAAGATCACTGTCTTCACAGGTATCAGTATTAGGTCGCTCTGCTCTGTGTTTGAGTTCATGATGTTTTAGGCTTATTTTATGAGTGAAGGATTCTCCACAAACATTACAACTGTATGGTCTCTCCCCAGTGTGAGTGCATTTATGGCATTTGAAGTGTCCTTTTTGACTAAAACTCCTCCCACAGATCTCACATAAGTACAGCCTCTCCCCAGTGTGAGTGCATTTATGACATTTTAAGTGTCCTTTTTGACTAAAGCTCCTCCCACAGATCTCACATGAGTATGGCCTCTCCCCAGTGTGAGTGTGTTTATGATGTTTTAATGTTCCTTTTTGACTAAAGCTTCTCCCACAGATCTCACATGAGTATGGCCTCTCCCCAGTGTGAGTGCGTTTATGACATTTTAAGTGTTCTTTTTGACTAAAGCTCCTCCCACAGATCTCACATGAGTATGGCCTCTCCCCAGTGTGAGTGCGTTTATGATATTCAAAATGTCCTTTTCTACTAAAGCTCCTCCCACAGATCTCACATGAGTACGGCCTCTCCCCAGTGTGAGTGCGTTTATGATGTTTTAATGTTCCTTTTTGACTAAAGCTCCTCCCACAGATCTCACATGAGTACGGCCTCTCCCCAGTGTGAGTGTGCTTATGATATTCTAAATGTCCTTTTCTACTAAAGCTCCTCCCACAGATCTCACATGAGTATTTTTGCTCTCTTGTCTGTGTCCTCTCCTCATCTTTACTATCAAATGGCTGTTGAGACACATTTCTCTGCTGAGTTTTTACTGTAGGTTGTGCTCCATGTCTCACCCACCACTCCTCACGGCTG
>JAVQKC010046326.1:0-12209 GCA_036025475.1 Philypnodon macrostomus
TTGTTGGATCTGTTTTTTGCTTTAGCAAAAGCCCAGTTGGGATAGCCACAGGTTTTCAGGGCCTTCCGGACATGTTGATCTTCCTTTTCCTTCCCTTCTGCACTCGTGGGTACCTCCTGAGCTCTGTGGGTACCTCCTGAGCTCTGTGTTGTAGTGACCTAATTACCGATAGTTTGTGGTCTAGTGGGTGATGTGAATCAAAGTTGAGATATTGGTCCGTATGTGTGGGTTTCCTGTACACCTCCACAAAAACATGGATGTGCGATGGGCTCGCCGGTCTCTCCCATTGTGGCTAGCCAAGTGGGCTGAGGCGGCAGGAGGTGGACGAACATGAGCGCCGACAGCGGATGTGTGAAGCCAGAAAACTGAGGGCCTTACGGGTTCTTTTAGTGCCTTGAGAAGGAACAGGCATGGGGATGCAGCAGCTTTAGAGATGTTGGGGATGAATATGCTGAATATACGAGGCTGGTGAGTTGAACTAGCTGAGAATTGCTGAGCTCGGGTCCTGGGGAAATACCTCTGGCGTGGAGCTGGGACAGCAGGCGGGTAACTGGTTTTGCAAGCACTCATATGTGCAGGTCGCAGTGGATCACTAGCCGGAATAACACCTGGATCACCGTCGAAATTAAGAGTCCTGTTGGGATTGTCTGAGGAAGCCTCCAACATGTGATGCAAATACGGTGTATACCAATGATGTGGTGATTGGGTGGTTTAAAAGCAGCCAGCAGAGCGGGGATAGGCTGAGGTAGAGGTGCGGCTGGAGGAGACCAGGGATGAGCTCCAGGTGATAGGGAGAGCGATTGATGCAGCAACTGCCAGTAGTTTTCCAGTTGAATTTGCACATAATCTTCATTAATTAAATCTGCTCAGACAATAACCAGCAGCTGTGTTTCTTTCCTTTGACGACATATACATCATTGTTAATAAAGGAGGGCAGCAAGTATCATGCAAGATTCTACCCACTCAGGCAGAGAGATGAGGTGCATGTAAAGACCATTCTTTCATGCCTGCTGTGTTGAATAAAGACTCACCTAACAACAGGCACACAATCATCTTGACTGACTAATTTTATAATGTGACACAGGAGTGGACAGGTGTGAAGCCTGAGGTTACACATAACACCTACAACATCACAGGGCTTACTTGTGTATCTTTGTATATAATAATATTTAGACCTTAGTGTTTAGTTTTTGGTTATTTATCAGTGCATTTACTGAGTTGTACTCTTATTTGAGGACCTATTTGTCACTGTGATATTGCACAACCCTGCCTCTGCCAGAATCCAGGCAACAACAAGCTTTATGTAAATACAAACAGAAAGACAAAGCATGTCCATCAGCAGTGTCCCATCACAGAGACTGACCTAATGCAGCTGACAGAATGAGAGCAGCCACCAGTGGGACAGGGGACGATGTGAGGAGACAGGGGACGAGGTGAGGAGACAGGGGACAATGTGAGGACACATTGGACGATGTGAGGGGACAGGGAATGATGTGAGGGAACAGGGGACAATGTGAGGAGACAGGGGGCATGGGAAAAGACAGGGGGAAATGTGACACGGCAGGAGACATGTGAGAGGACAGGGTGAGACAACAGGGGACATGTGAGAGGACAGGAGACAATGTGAGGGGACAGGGTGAGAGGACAGGGTGAGAGGACAGGGGACATGTGAGAGGACAGGGCACAATGTGAGGGGGCAGGGGACATGTGTGCTTGGACAGGAGACAATGAGAGGGGACAGTGTGAGGGGACAGGGTGAGGGGACAAGGGACATATGAAAGGACATGGGACATGTGAGAGGACATGGGATAATGTGAGGGGACAGTGTGAGAGGACAGGGGACATGTGAGGGGACAATGTGAGGGGACATGTGAGATGTGAGGGGACAGCGTGAGAGGACAGGGGACATGTGAGGGGTCAATGTGAGATGACAGGGGACATGTGAGGGGACAATGTGAGAGGACAAGGGACATGTGAGGGGACAGGAGACATGTGAAAGCTGTCACTCTGCATCACTCCACCTATGACAATGCATTTCCTTGTTCTGAGGAATATATGTATCTACTTTGTGATAATTGTATTCAGTCAATGCAGTCACTTGATTAAGCAGAAAATCAATCACACTTTCTTTTCTTGGTGAGTATTCATAACATTGTATAAAGTAATGAAGTCATTTCATATCTTAATACAATATTACACAAAAGTGGTTACCCTCTATTCATTTTAAATTATTGGATTGTATTATGCATCACAACTAAATGGGCCAAATTGTTTACATTGCAAGTTGTTAAATGATTTTCTAAATTATAGGGATGCAACAATACCAATAAGACCCAGAAGCTGGATCGGTGGATCGGTGGATCGGTGGATCGGTGGATCGGTGGATCGGTGGATCGGTGGATCGGTGGATTGGTAAATGATGTGCAAAGTTAGGAAATAAATGTCCATGCCTTTAGTTTTTACATTAGTATTGGTGGATATTGGGGATTGATTGAGCCACAAAGCCAGCAAGATTGGTGCATCTCTAGTAAATATTGTGGAACAATATTAATATAGATAGTCATTTGTAGAGGTGGATAGTAATTGCTTACATTTACATTTAAGTGATTGTAAATGTGATTTCTTGTGTAAATTGTTAATTTAAAGCTGCTCTACCTGATTTGTTTTTCTTTGTAACATAATTATTGAGTTATGAGTACAGCATAACAGAAGTCATCTGAGAAAAAATTTTACTTTTATTTTAGAGCGAGGGAAGGAACTATTTAACCAATTGCACACTTCCAAAGGACAGGAGCGCTCTGATTGGTTGATACATTGTCTAATTATGAAGAACTAGAATCTATCAGGAATAATGTGAGGGAGCTGATGTCGCAAAGGCGAGGCGTTAAAAAAGGGGTGTATGATTCAAACTGAGACACCTCATTTATACAGTCACAAAATCGGATAGTACAGCTTTAAGTTGTTAAACTTATTTCTTTAACAACAAAATAGGGTATGTTTTTGCTGTTTTTAGTCAGTCAATCTTGCCCCACTAGTGCATGTCTGGGAGATGTCAGTACAGCGTCTTTAAGTAAGGACTATTTAGTCTTTATTGTGTGTCGCCACCTCTCAGCCCGCTGAGCCCGCTGAATAAGAAGGTTCTTCTATTGAGCTGTCCTTTCTTCTGTCTGTGTCTGTGTGTCTGTCCAAGATGCAAAGTAATGTTAGTCTGGTCTCTTGTTGGTTCAAAAATCAGACTGAGGAGCAAATGTCTGGCAACCATTCTGCCCCTCTGACCACCACCAACACACATTTATTTTGGATGGACAAAGTCGGTCAAGTGTCTGACCCAGTGCCACTACACTAGTATTTTTGAGGTTGGAGTGGGATTCAAACCACAGGCGTTCTAGTAGGACAACTGTCACATTCACAATAGTTCATTTGAAACTGACGCATCACCTCATGTATCTTTCATTGCTAAAACAGTATTGTACAAGTACAAGAAGCTATCCCAGCAACTATAAGCCTTGGGCAGGATACACCCAAGACAATGGCCAGTCACAGGACTGACATAGAGACATACCAAGAGCAAGCATTCACTCTCACATTGATTCTCAGGTGTTTGGGTGGAGAGAGGAGACAAGAGTACCAAGAGAACCTATGATAGCATGGGGAGGACATGCAGGCTCCCCGCTCTGAGCTGACCTGGTCTTGATGGTAGGGTTCATCCTGAGCGGGAACAGTCCTAGGTCCACGTCCTCACAGTCCGGGTTGAACTCCAGCGCTCCGGACACATAGATGAGGAAGTAGTCCCAGAGCTCGGGCAGCTTCCTGGAGGAGAGGATCATGGGGTGGCTGGGTTTGGGGGGGTTAGTCAGTGCTCTGTGTCTCCTGCGTTAAGGCTCTGCCCTCAGTCAGGCCACTCAGCACTGCACTAAGCTGACTCCTCCTCCCCAGTGCCCTCATCCTCACCGTTAGGGGTGGGAGGGTTGGAAGGGGTTATTGGGCCGTAGCCTGGCCAGCCACGACTAACTCTTTTCCCATTCCAGCCATTCCCAATGTTGAGTGTTGTGGTCCCCTTTAATACCACAAAAATCTGACAAGGACCCCCAACAATAAGAATTCACTTCATGTTTTTTCCCTGTAGGTTACTGTAAAATGTCACCAAAAAAAACAACGTTATTTTGGTTTGCACATAGCTCATTTCTAGGTTTAGGCTAGTACTGGTTTGGATCTGGTTCAGTCCTGGTTTTGACTTAATTTAGACTTATTTTTGGTTTCAGATTCAGAGATTTCTTTTTATATTCCAAATATAGATCATGTCTGCAGTACCTTCACGGACCCCACTTTGGGAACAAATGTACTATTCTATACATAAATCTTAGTCTGGTCTCTCGTTGATTGCATTCAATTTCAAGAGCGGAGTTTATCTATGTATAGTAAACCAATCAGAAACACCATGACATGATAACAAGTGGCATTAGAAATGTTTGTGTATTTACATTAGGTAACACACACTGCCGGCTCAAAAACTTGATTGGATCGTTCACAAAAAGCAGAGAATTTATTTGCTGTAAACAAAAGACCAGACCCCACTTTTGAAGAAAAAAAAAATTAAGCGGGGCTAGGCAACACTTCAACCCTACTCCCTTATGAGTATATAATATTCCATACAGAATGCTGCATTATTTTGGAATCATGTTGGACCTCAGATCGTAGGTGTTAATGAGATAACTCAAAAACGATTTGCTGGATCAGTTTAAACTTGTACACACTGGTACATATCATAAAGACACAAAACTGGGACTTCTGTAATGAATATTAAGTAAGTAAGTAATTAATTACTGCCCAAAACACAATAACTCAAAAAGTCTTTTCCAGATCTTTTTAAACTTTTTCTCGTTTTCTTTTTCTTTTTTAGACTGTTTCATATCATGAAGACACTGAAATGGATTGAGTTTGGTACTTCTACGATTAATGACAATTAAATATTTAATGAATGAATGCCCTGAAGCACCTTAATTGAGCCAATAATCCTGCTGAACATAAACAAAATCGCATGAATTTTGGCACAGTGAACTGGGCTAGTGTATATTTAATGTACATAGGCAAATTACAGAGGTCAAAAAAGACACACTTACTTTGGCAGAGAGCAATGAAACTTGGTACGGTGATTCTCCACAGTGTACCCAACATAAAATATTATTTTGGCTACACCCTACAACAAACAGGAAGTTTGCCATTTTGGATTGAAAATGGGAAGTCAGGTATATTTAACTAACTTGCACACGCTTTGCCTGATTAGGATCCAACAGGAAACACCTAATTACCCCCTGGCCCCTCATCTGACCAATATGATGGCAGTTACATCTATAGCGCCCCCTATAGACTGAAAGATGACATTTTTGTCAAAAAACATCCTTCACAATCATTCAAAAATTCAAATAGACCCTTCCCATGTTTGACATGGTTTGGGGGTGCTCGTTAACAAAATAAAAACCAGGGGCAGGCGTATGGGGGTGTTTCCCTGATATACACCTAGTTATTATTATTATTTTCTTTTTAGAATTTTTTTTTTTCTTATTGAACTGGGTTTGCTGTGCAATGTATAGTGAGAGAGATACCAGGCTAATGGGGCCGCACAACATAATCATCTGATAGCTATGCAAAAATATAGAAGTACCGATAAGTCAACGCCTCTTGATTACCAGAGCTTGTGTGATCCCTACTACATGATTTTGTTATCATCAAAGCTTTAGTCTGGAGATTTCATAAATATGAATATGAATAGTATAGTTTACATCATAAAACAGGATCAGATAGTCAATTGTAAGCATTTAAAATATATTGACATATTTTGTCAAGCAAATATATATCATCTTATTTTACCTTTGATTGAAACACAGTAAACAGACAAGAAGTTACTGAGACCCAAATGGCCTCTTTTCTTAAAGAAAACTAGTCAAACTACACATGGCTCAGAATCTGGATATGAGTGCTGCACTGGTCTCCCAAGTGGGTCAAATGCAGAGGAGAAATTTCCCTACGGGCACAATAAAGTATACCTTGATTGACCAGATTGTGACTTTACCTACCTATCACTAGTCATATGACATGCTCCTGCCTGCTTCTCCAAACTGTCTGTGCACAAATACACCAGCAACCTTTACGGACGCACATGATAAAAACCTTTACAAATCTTGTCCCAGTTGTCCTCATTTTGACCATTAGCAACACACCATAAAACATAACACACAATAAAACATAACACTATAAAACACAGCACACAATAAAACAAAATGTACCATAAAACACAACACACAATAAAACATAACACACAATGAAACATCACTCAACTTACAGATTGCACAGTAATCATTCACAAGCAAAATCTTTAATTGTCTCAGTTTACTTAAGAAGATCACTCCAATTAGAAATGATGTGCATTAAACTCACATGGACTAGTTACACTGACACAATTTAAGAAATCTGAAATAAAATCTAGAATGTGAAACTACATCTTAAAAACACAGATTTTTTTTCAGTAAATATTTTGTGACCCTGAGCAGGTCCTATGTACTTTGATATGCATAAAGGAAGTATTTTGGAAGCTTTTTTATTGCTAGTAAGTTGAAATGCACCATGACTTATATAAACTTTAGGTGTGTCGTACCAGTAAATGAGGGACAGTCCGTCGAACCGCTCGAGCTCCCTGTTGCGCTCCTTCAGCAGAGACATGTTCAGCCGTGATGTCCAGGGGCCGCATCACCGCCACCTGGGTGTGTCAGCAGAGATCTCTGCTGACTCCTCTGTACTGCCCCCTGTGCACAACTGAAGTGAGCTGAAGGCAGAGCCGGTGCACTGGGGGAGGGATGCCGCATGTGCCGCTGTGTGCTCAGCGTCAGTGGAGTAAGCTGTACTAACGCGCCCCAGGGCAGGTTTTCTTAATGGGCCCCAAAGAAATTAAGTTTCTATTTATGTATAAAAAAAAAAAAAAAATGCACACACATATATATATATATATATATATATATAAAAATATATATATATATATAGAGGGCGGGGGCTAGTCCCCCACTATTGCTATTACCCACAAAAGTCATCCATCCCTCTTAATCCCAGCCTCTGGGATCTTATCACCTTTCAGCTCAAATTTGAGGATTATACTGTTCCTGCAAGTAAAACACAGTTCAGAAGAACATTAACTGATGCATCGGTTTCAAAGTTTAGAGAAACATTTCAGACAATATTTAGTATAGACCAAGATAACAAAGCACACAGCTCTCACAACTTTTACTGCAGCCTCAAGTGATGAGTTTGTGGATAGCACCATGCTCCTCTAAAACAAAAAAAATTGGTTAGACCTAATAGAGCTGCTCCGAGGTTTAATGATGAAACTCTGTCCCTTAAACAAGCATGCCATAAACTAGAAAGGAAATGGCGTCACTCCAGGTCAGAGCAGTCTCTGACTGACTGGAAAACTAGTTTATCAACATACAATCAGGCTCTTCGTAAGGCTAGGAATAGCTATTCAACACTAGATAGAAGAAAATATATATTATATATAATATATATACTACTTTGTTCTTTCAGTCTATAGGGGGCGCTACAGAGGTAACTGGCATCATATAGACTGAAAGAACAATGACATTTTAGGGAATTTTACAAAATTTGTCAAAAACATCCTTTTAATTACCTCCAGACAAATCAAAAAAGTCAAATAGTCCAAGGTTTGTCATGGTTTGGGGGGGGGTGGAGCCTCTTAATTGCTGGTTAATAATATAAAGAAAAACCCCAACCCCGTTGGTGCCAGTTGTGGCAGACGTATGGGGCCATTTCACCTATATACACCTTGCTGTCGGGGATGACATCACAGGCCTAATTCCTACTATCAGCCAGGAGGAGGCTAACATGTCATGTGTATAAAAAAACAGTTTGCAAATGAATGTTTTGATGCTCTTTTATTGAGCCAATAATCCTGCTGAACATAAACGAAAATGTGTGAATTTTGGCACATTGATCCGGGCAATTGTATAGTTCATGTACATAGGCACATTACAGAGGTCAAATAAAGAATGCCTCTATAGCGCCCCATGTTTATGTCCCCTATGGGACCCTGGACACACTTACTTTGGCCGAGAGCAATGAAACTTGGTACAGTGATTCTCCACAGTGTACCCAACATAAAATATTATTATGACCCCACCCTACAACAAACAGGAAATATTGGAAGGTCAGGTATATTTGACAGCCTCTAACATACTTTGCCCGATTAGGCTCAAACCTGAAACACCTAATTACCCCCCGGCCCTGAACACATCTGACCAATATGATGCCAGTTACCTCTATAGGGCCCCCTATAGACTGAAAGAAGAATCTATTTTTAGGGAAATTTACAATTTTTTTTCTAAAAACATCCTTCACAAGGATCTGATTCACCTCTTAATTGCTCGTTAACAATATAAAAACCCTTAGAAATCACACAATGTCTGATTACGGTGCTTGTTGGTGCCATGGCATTTGTGGCAGACGTATGGGGGCGTTTTGCTTTGGGGACGACAGCACAGGCCTAGTTTTAATCCCGTTCTGGTAGAGGGCATGGATGGACCATTGCTTTGACCACATTTAGACAAAGTTTCATCTGGGTTTTGGCACAGTTTAGACCTGGTGTTTTTTGCTGCTTTAGAATGTGATGGGTTATACCTGGTTTAGACATGGGTTAGCCAGGGTTAGATTTAGACTCAGATTAATGGTTTATATCTGGTTTGATTCTGGTTTGTCCTGGTTTAGTGCAGTATGGACCTGATTTATACCCGGTTTATGTCTGGTTTAGTCCTGCTTTAGATTTGGTTTTGTCTTGTTTTTAGACCTGGTTTGGCCCTGGTTTATCGGTCCTAGTAAGTCTTGATTAACATTAAATGCTACTTCTAAAGACAAAAATATTCTGAGATGGTACTTTGTATAAAACATTTTTTAAAACCACTGGTCTACACGGTCTCACCTGAAGTCCACCCACAGCAGTCCAGCAGTGATGAGTCCCAGCCACTCACTAGGTTCCCAGTTATGGGTTAACATAACGGGGACAATGGACACCTCTCTGCTGTCTGCATAGTTCAACTCCTTCTTGCAGCTGCGAGACGCCTGATAGGCCGGAGTCATGAAGGGACAGATGACCACGGCCTGCTCCACTCCTGCGGCCATCCTGAAATCAGAGGCGGTGCTACCATTAGGCAAAAGCTGCATAGGGCCCCTATTAAACTCAATTTGGTAAAATAGCATTATAAAGCCAGTTTTCCCTTTTCTCTGTACGGTTAAGCCAACTAGTTGCAAGACAATTTTCAGGTAGGACTTAAAAAATGCAGAGGGGCCCCTGCCTATGTCTGCCTTGAGCCCCCAAATCACTAAATTCGCCACTGAGTTGAAATGAGTCATTAACAGACATTTTGCATTTTCACCGATCATACTGTAGACCAGACCAACTTTCCTGATCATGTTTCTAGAAACCACTAAATGTAGTCTTGGCAAACTAGCTGGACAGACATGCCTCTGTCCGACACAACAACATCTATGTGGCCTATATTTAGTGATTGTGGTCATTTACTCTTATGAATGACTCACACATCATTGATATTCCCAGTCACTCCTCCTTCTATATCCATCCACACTGGCAATCCATCTTCTTTAAGTCTGTCAAATAACTTCTTCACCAGCGCTTGGTCATCCCATTGGTACGACAGCATGATATGCAACGGCATTTTGGAAGGAAAATGTCTCAAACTGAAGCTTGTAACTGCCTGGTTACTCACTACAGTACAGGCTCTGGTTACATGTGTTGCCTGGAGACTGGGACCTGTTGGACCAGGGGGGCATGGAGGATGTATACTGATCCCTGGAGCTCCCAAAACAGGTCTGAAGTGTTATTAGAACAATGTAAAGGTAAATGTTGTTGTGATAAGAGTTTGACATACAAACATTAGCCCAGAAAGTTAGCTAAATGCTAAAAAATTCACTTGATTGGTCAGTCACAGCAATCTCAGCTTAACCGTACAGAGGAAAAGGAATACATTTATTTTATTCTTCATTTATGAGGCCCCTGAAGCTTGGGGCTCTAAGCAGCTGCCTACTTTTGCCTAATGGTAGCACCGCCTCTGCTCCTGTGTGTTCTGTCCAAGTGCTCCGGTTTCCCCCCTTCGCCCAAAGACATGCATTAGAGAATTGGTGACTCTAAATGGCCCATTTTGCATCTGGTGTGTCTCATTCTCACTTCAAAACCCCCATGGTTGCTTCAGTAATAAGTAGATGAATGATGGATGAATGAATATGACACAGAATCTGAAAATTAAATCTTGCCATATTTTACATTTCTATTATATTAGCAATAATGACTATGTATGGGTTTTAGATGTATTCATACATTGGATATAGATAGGAATACAATCTGACCCTGTTCTACGATGTAAAGCTGGTTGGATGTAGTCTATTGAGGCCAGAGGCGGGACTTAAGTAAAACTCAACTGCGATTGGTCAAAGTGGTTGGCTGTCCCACAACCTCTGATTTGATGTTGAGGGGCGTGAACGATGAAACATATGAAGAGTGATTCTTTTTCTTCGTGTTGCTGTAGAGGCCAGGGGAGGGACTGAAGTAAATAATAATAATTTAGACAGATTACTTTCTTTACATCATAGAACAGGGTCACCTACACCTTTAATGGATTTATTCTATACACTCTACATGTAATCTGCTTAACAGTCTATTTGCAAATTCTGTGTCAATGCCAATAGTGTTATGTACCCTTCAATACATTTTTCAATAAACAATTTGACACTAAAATACTATATTGGAAATAAATACTAAATAATAATTGTTTAAGACTGCACTAATTGGTTGAACCAGTAGAGGGAGCGTGTCAAACGGATCAAATCAATAGCCTATAGTGGGGCATTAATCTTTCTATTTAGTCTTCCTGTCTCGGCCAATGTTTACCAGTCGATCAGAATCATTTAGCCATGACTTTGAAATCCATGAGGTCATAAATTCTACATGACTAGTCTGTGGCCTTCGTTTAGTTGCACTTCCACTTGACTCCTGACCGTAGATCATTGACGCGGACCCGGGTCACGTGGCGGGTGGAGGTAATCTGTCGGCCTAATTCAATCTGAGCACATCAGGGCCACAGATGGAGCGTGCGCCTCCCGTGTGCGCGCGACGGGAGCTCGTGGATTTACGCACCGCCGTATGGACAAGTCTTAGAAGTTAGTGGCACAATCTGCGCATCGGGACTATGGCTTTTAGGAGGAAATAGGCGATGTCTTTTGATTTGTCCAGATACGAGTTTATCCATGAAGCCAGCAGAGGTCTCCAGGTGCAAACGCAACAGGTAGGGATTTTTATTTTGTTAATATCACTACTAAAAATGAATTAAGATTTCTAGTTTGTCTAGTATTTGCCGGAAAGTAAGCTATATGCTATTTTATTCGTGCGACACAGTATGCTACTAGTTACCAGAATAACAGCCTGTTATTTCGCTAAAAGTAGCCTTTAAATGCTGAAAACAAAAACTGTGGTGAAGATAATGGGACATTTTTTTTAGTGTAAATAATGGTTACTTTATATCTGCCCTATGTGGGATATATTTTTAAAATGAGCCTAAAACTGTAAAACTACCAGCCAGAGGAGATGAAACCAAAATCTTCAAATCAACTTTGACTGAATGCCAAACTACATTTTGTGAAAAAGAGAAGTGGGTGCTCTTGGTTCAAAATGGGTTAGTAGAGGGTGCTCTTGGGGGCGGGGAACTCCCCAGGCACTCCCCAGAAGATAACACACACGAGGAGATATAAAACTACTTTTGATGGTTTTTATCATTGTAAAAATAGCAAAAACTATTAATTGAAACATTAAAAAGACCTGGAGACCACCTGTATTCTGTAGGCTATTATAAGAACTAGAATCTATCAGAAATAATGTGATGGAACTGATGTTTTATTTCAAAATATAACATTTTATTAGTTTATTCACAGCTATCTCAATGTAATATTTGTGTAATAATGTTTTGAAGTAACTGTACTCTTACTTGAGTAAAATCTTGTAAATCTAGAAAGAGTAAGAGGACTTTTACCACCTCTGTGTGTCATGTATGAACAGCTTTATGTGAAAAATGTGATGATGTGGAAATTCGGTTTCTTGTGAGTACTTATTACATTTACTTGAGTAACATTATTTTGAAATA
>JAVQKC010046330.1:0-16649 GCA_036025475.1 Philypnodon macrostomus
TAATTGCTCATTAACAATATTAAAACCCTTAGAAATCACACAATGTCTGATTAAGGTGCCCGTTGGTGACAGTTGTAGCAGACGTATGGGGCAGACGTATGGGGCAGACGTATGGGGCAGTTTCGCCGATATGCACCTTGCTGTTGGGGACGACAGCACAGGCCTAGTTTTAATAAGTGCCCTTTCTATTTTGGCACTCTTGACATTTAGCTTGGCATTTCGTTTCATTGAATTCATCTTTGACCTATTATTTGATTGTTTAATGGCAGTGACTGGTATACATGGGTACTTACGACACAACTGTATTGGTGGACACGATGTACTCCACTTCCTTGGTCCAGGGGTTCATGAAGCTGAACCAGCGGCTCCGGAGCGTAATGAAGGAACCGTCTTTTATCTTAAATTTGTAACAGTTGGTGTTGATTTTCTCTCGCATCTGCAGCACTGTGGAGAAAGCACAATAGGTCAGTAATTCACATTGATCACAGACTGTCACATACCTGCTGTCTCTGAAATAATATGTAAAATAATTGCAGTCACATTACATTTTACAGTTTATTCTCTCCATAAATGATAGAAACCTGCATGACATTATGACTGTTGGTCCCCTATCTGCAGCTCCACACACAACAAACTGCATTTGGCTATTTTCTATTTAAGCTATACCGCACAATCTCACCACTCTTCATTCTTTGAATCACTTTTAGCTGCAGACCAGGAACACCACACAAGAGCTGAAGTGTTGGAGAAGCTCTGACCCTCTAGCCATCCCAAATTTGAGGACACAACGTCCACTTGCTTCCTAATATATCCCACTAACTGGTGCCAGGATGAAGATGTAATGTCATTTACTTCACTTGGAAGGGATCATAATGTTATGCCTGATCAGTGTCTATTACACTTAATGTCATAAGTTACAGTATGTGTGTAAGCAATACCCTGTTTGTGGCATTCTGCCAGGTGATTGATGTCGTCTTGATGGAAATACTCGTAGAAGGAGGTCCCGAGCAGCTCCTGGGGTAGGTAGGCCAGGATCGCTGTTGCTCTAAACAAAAAACATATGTATGAACATTCTTTCAATTCACAATCCTTCAAACTCAATTACTTTACTTTATATTTGTTGTGGTAGCATTCAAGATCAAATTAATTCTACCACTGTGTACTCCTAGACCTAATTATATCCAACATTTAATGAAATCCTCTTACCTCTGGTCTACGAAGACAAACTTTCCATCTATGGCGTGCCTGGAGACGTACTCTGTGGGCTTGACTCGAATGTCTGCGGGGCTGGGCTGTAAGACGATGTGGGGGTGCAGGCGACCGATAGCCACCAGGCAGCTCAGGTTGCACCCTTCGTTATCGGGCTCGTTGTCTTCATCTAGCCCCATTTTAGTGGGTGGCCAGCTCTTCAGGTAGCCCGTGCTATGGATAGTGCAGAAGCTCTTCCGGTCAGCTGTAACAAGAAGACCAGACAAAGAGGGTTTTATATGTAGAGACTGACGGTCCCAGTGGGATGCCACACCATGCTTCCGAGATGATGGGGAATATCACAGGTCAGTGAGCTGAACATGAGCTGCTGATCCTAGGACAGGAAACCAGCGGAGACTGTCTCATCTCCTCAAACTCTTGCACAACACCGTTAATAGAAGAGATAGAGTTTGTGTGGATCTGCACTGAAGACTGGCAAAGCTAAGTCATTTGAAGTGAACAAGTGAATAATAGATTATCTCTTTGTTGTGACACTTGTTAGTAAGGGGGATGCATTAGGCAACAATTGAGAAAATCAGAAATGTATCATAATTCAAAATGCATCCCAGCTACTAGGTGCATATGGCGCTGCAAAACAGAGGTGGTCAGAAGGACATGGCAGTTTTAGCAGATAAAAAGCAAGTAAAGAATAGTCCTTACTGAAGTAACTCCATTACTCATCTTAAAAAAGCATATTTTAACAGAAAAATGTATTGCCTATAAATTAGAATTAAAACTGACAGATCCATCATTTCTGCAGGGTTTGCTTGATAATATAATTGCCTAACTTTGCCATATCCAGTCTAGTTCCCTACATCAGCCAGGGCAGAGCAGAGCACATCCAGCCATATGTTTCAATTGCTCTTAGCGCCTGAAGCAGAGGATTGGAACATGAAGCCAAAGAGCTTTTAATGAAGGCTATTGTGGTAGAGGCCTCTGACCAGTCTCTTACTGACCTTCTTCTTCTCGTGCAGTCATAGTAAATGCTTCCAAATCTGACTAGTCTCATGGCTTGTCTATACATTAATATTTGATGTATAGTTGATGTATAAATAAATTCTCTATGGAAAATAAAATTATAATAGGCCCAACTCTAATGTTCCAGTGGGTGGTTTAGTGTTTACAACAAGGCTACATCACTAAACGGATTCTGGCAGGTGAAGCCAACTTCCTGCATTGTGTAATGGAGGAGTTTGTGTGAGAAGTGAGGTGTGATTCCTGGTTTAATAAAGATGTGGCTCTAAAAATAGGAAGATAAACACTGTGGAGGCAGAGCTCACAGATGTAGGCAGCTCAAAGAGAGAATAAACAAATGATTGAGTTGAGGGGGTTGGAAAATCCCCATACACAGCAGGCAGATAACGTTTGGTGGCTTACATTTTAATACAAACTCACTGGCCACTTCATTAGGAAAACCTTGCACCCATTAAGCTCCTCCGCTGCTGTAGCCACATCTGCTTCACATTTGACCATCTTTTCTCAGCATTCTAGGGCTGTAGTCGACTAAAATCATGCTCAGCAGAACGATTAATCGACTATGGCAGTATTGTGAAGGAAAGAGTCTTGTCCGAGTGTAACACAAACAAGTGACGTAAAATTAATTTGGTAACAAAACATAAAAATATTTTAACCTAAAAATCAACCTAGCAATACTACTGATATCTTGAATATTCGAGAAAGCTGAACAATTAGTCGAATTTGTCTCATCTTTTTCAAACTTCTCTGTAAACCCTAGATAAAATTGTAATAAAATATCGAATAGACCATTCACTTCTGGTACCAACATCCACACCATGTTTAGTCACAATGTCGTCTTGGTTTTGGTGTCTGGTTTGAAGTGGCCAGTGTACAAGAATGATAATAGGGGTTTACTTCAAAAAGATCATCCATCATGGTGGAATATGTTACCTTTTTTCTTGGAGCAGGTTGAAGGAAAGTCTTTGTCCTCGACTTTGACAGAAGCCCTGTTGCACTTCATTCGGCAGAAAAATGACCGCCTCGCCCCCGAACAGAGTCGAGAAGGACCGGGGGTGATGTCTGTCTTAACGGGAAGACCAGCTGTGAACACACGAGAGCATGTGGTCAATTCACAATAGTTACTGATGTCATGGAGCAAGCCTTCAAGTCTGTAAGCCAGGGCCTGATAAAGACGGGAAAAGTCCTTACTCTTTTCACAATCTGTGACTGTAAGCCTCTCATTTTTAGATTTTTAGACTAACATTATACAATCTAATTATATGAAAGCTAAGAATTCATTGCAACAAAGTAGAGTTCTTTCCATTGTCTTTTAGAAAATATCAAACCTTAGAGTACAAACATATATTTAACAATAATATTTTATCCCATTGCATAAGTTTGGTAGTAAGGTGTAGTCCAAAGGTTTAATTTAAAAAATGCCTTATCTGACCCTGGCCTATGATGTAAAGTAGGTCATAGTATTAATACAAATCAAGAGTTTGTGGGATACCACTTTGACCAATAGTAGTCGAATTTAACTTTTGTCCCTTTCCTGGCCTCTACAGACTTTAAATCATAGAACAGTCAGATTGTCATTTTTAAGCATTTAAAAAAATATATACTACATTTTGTTATTTTATGAAAGCCCTGGACTGCTGCTTTAATACGGTGTAGGAGACTGGTAAGATACAAAAACACAATTAAGATGAGTATTTTGACTCACTCTTAGCATCAATGAGCCTCTCTCTGGGTGCTGTATCAGACGACGACAACTGTTCTTTAACTTTAGCAATGTCCTTGGGGTGAAGGTAGTCGAACAGGCTCTGACCAATCAAGTCATTCTACACACACAGAAAGAAGGAATACGTTTCAATTTTCAAGCAAAACAAAAACTGCATTATGAATTCTATTTCATTTTGTATACATATTGTAGAATATGTAAAGATATCACAAAAAAATCTCTCTCTGGCTCAGTTTTATCTAAATTAGCTTTTCTTACAAACAAGTTATAGTGGATATTCAGTCAAATGGAGCCAAAATATTCATGACAATTGCTGTGTATTGGCATTGAGTGGCGTAAGTGTTATTCTGTGTACCTGGCTGTAGTTTAAAATCTTGTAGACCGACTCGGACACAAAGAGGATCTTGCCGCGATCGCAACCGACCACAAAGAGAAACCCATCAGCCGCCTGCGTCAAAGAAAAAGAACCATTTCATCTCAAAGGCTGCCGTTTTAATACAAAAAAAATAATAATAATTAAGAAAATGATGGGAATCCTCTGTCTAACTATTAATAACTCAAGGTTCATTGATGTGTGAATGAAAGGCAAGCGACAGTGTTTTTACTCACGCGTAATATCAAGTGCTTGAGTTCATCGTCTGAGAGAAATGAAGGCTTGTAGTTAGCTTCTGTGTATGGGTTGGCTGCACCTGCACAACCCAAAAAAAACAACCTTCGTCACATGTGATTTAATAACTTTACTAAATATTACTATTCATTTATATTACCACATCAAATTATAAAAAGACAGACATACATTAGGCCTATAAAAACATGTACATATGATACTGCCACAAATGTTATACTAGGCATTGTGCAGAAACTCAGGAAATGACATGTCATCACCAGAAATAGCATTTTTGTTGCTGTACATTTCGAACAAACCATATGATTGATGAATAAAAGATCTGCTAACCTCTGAGCGTCTTCATGTGCTGCACGGCCATGCGCAGGACTGTGAGCTTGTCCAGTTTGCGTGACATAGCGTTGCAGGTGGGCACCAGAGAAGCCAGCTCATCAATGAAGCTGTTCATCTTGTCTCGACGCCGTTTCTCGATCTGACTGTGAGCCTCCCTGAGTAAAAAAAACAGCACCACACTTTAGGCCACCTACTTAATAAACAAGAATTGAATGATGTTGATTCTACTGCAGTATCACCTTGTACAAGTAAATTAAAACTGAAGTTATTTCTCAGCTACTACTACATTCAGCATCAGAAAACTCCCACACAAGAGAAACTGAGCCACTATCCATTTAGTATGTCCTTACAGACCCCTAGTCTCACACACACACACGCATACGCGCACATATACACATACACACACACACACACACACACGCACGCACACGCACACACACACACACATACAAAGCTTGGATTTACTGTATAGCTCTCAATGTATAAAGTTTCTTGTTTTGGACATCAACAAAGCTTTCTCTGTGTGGAGTGACATTTAAATCATGTTTGAGAGATAAAACCTGAAAATGGGAGGTTTTTTACCTTGCATTTTTAATCCGGCCCTGGTGGTCACTAGAAATGGAAAGACAGAATTATTAGTGATCAAATATTCTTCCAATAAAATTTTTTATATAAAGAAACACAGCAGAGAGTAGAAATGTGATGGAAAAAGGATTGCTAGCCACTATTCTGTTACCAACCTCATTTGGGTTAATCAGCATCAGAGCTTATGCAACCTGCCGGTGTTATATTTACCCGTACAGTCTGATGTCTGATGTAATACAAATATGACGCAGGCTTTGATAAAAAGCTCTTCACAAACTGTTATGTAAAAAGAAACTATAGGGAAGGTGTACCCCCTCCCACTGGCCTCCATTTACACCCACAGCCTACAATACAGGCCTGTTTTCATTATATACTGTATATGCTAACAAGTAAAACTATGGCCAAAACTACAACATGCAGTATAAGATGAATTATGTGCATTCTTGCAGTCTGGCTCACTAACCAGAAGGTTGCTGGTTAGATCATAGTTCATAAGACTACCATTTCTATAAGCAAGACACTTCACCCAATATGCTTATCTTTGCCCCAGGGCAAGACTGTGAAGTGAATGAATAATGTTTTTCCATCAACAGAATACTATGGTGGCCTAACATAGACTCATTGTCTCCAACATAGTCTAAAAACCAGCTGGGAATAAAATTTCTAACAGATTATATGTTATATGTTAGATTATCAATGGTTATCATCAAGTTAATCATACTGTGATAAGAAAATGACTGCCTCAAAGTAAAAAGAGAAAGTAAGTAAGTATTTCTACTAATCCCTAAAAATCAATGGGAAATACTATAATGGGCTCAGCTGTAAAGCATATTGGGAGTCTTGAGAAGTGCTATATAAAATCCATTGATATTACTAAAATAATCTCTAGGAATAATTATTATAAACCATGACAATGCTTTGTGTTTCTGTGGTGATGGTGACATCTTACCTCCCCATTTTGTCCTTGTCAGGGTCCATGTCACTAATGAAAAAGACAGAAACATGTGAGTTCAAGTGAGCACAGAACAGACAGGTTCATAGAGAACTGTTCTAGTCATTGTTCCATAGAGAGAAAACAGAAGTAGATTTTGAGGTAATGTTTGAACTTACTCAAATGAGAAGCCATCAATTCTGCAAAGAAACACAAATGTATTAATAAAATGTAATATTTACAACACAGCATAATAGTGTTAAATAATATATAAATATGTGGAAGAGGTTGTGATATTACTTTTTAAACGACATATATCTCCCATATCGTTATTAGTAGTGTTCAAGATGCTATTATACTTGTTATCCTTTATGGAGTCTGTCTTACTTAAGCCTTTTATGTTCTACTCTTTGTTTAGTAGGGCCCATGTTGCATGTACGTGTTGAACTCACTGGTAGTCTGTAGTGCTGCCCTTCCTCTTGCGGGTGTAGTCCATCGTGCTGATGGAGCTGGAGATGAGATCGGTGGAGCCCGGTGGCATGAGGTCATTTATGGTAGACGATATGTCCATCCTTTGGTCTGCCATCAGGTCATCTGCACAATAAGCAATAGTAAGATTACTCTGTAGACACCAACATTCTCAAGAAGATAAAGGTAGATTGTCTATATCGTTTGTTTGTGGGAGTTGTGTGACATATATTATAAAGTGTGACCTCCTCAGAATAACTGTCTGTGCTGAATGGTGTGGCCATATTTCACAGGTTTACCAAAAAACCCAATTGTTGTCCCTATCAAATAAACAAGCACATATTTTTTACCCTCAAACCCTAAATAAAATAAACAAATCTCCTTCATCTCTTTCCAGGATGATAGATGATGTCTACTCACCACAGATGTTCATCACAGCTTCTGTGTTAAAATCATCTCCTTCCATCCACTCTTGAGCCCTCAACTGTAAACAAGCAAACAAACATATCACTATATCATTCAAATACAACATATCAAAAAATATACATTCAGTAAAAACAACAGTGGCTCAGAAATTCAAGGTTAATCTTCCATCTGGGTCAGCTTTGTGAACAGGAAGCAGATACTGGCCCTTTAACTAGATGCATAGAATTCTGTATTTTGCTCATTAGAATTGAAGCAGGTCATGACACAGCAGTCACACTGACAATCTCAATGATGAAACAGAGCACACACAAAGCAGCATCTCTTGTGTCTGTGAAACATCACGTCTCGATCTTCCAAACAGCACGTTCAAATATGAAGGCCTATACATGTTCAATTTTGGAAAAGAAGCCTTAGATCTGGTGGTGGATCTGGAGGTGTGCAATGATGTCCAGGATCTTTTCAAAGAATGCCATTGCAACTTTACTCAAAAAATACTGCACCGATTTAGATTAAATTTTCAGGGTCAAACAATTGATTAAATGTTGTGAGTAATCTGCAGAAATGAGCTGCCTTGGCAGAGGTCTATGCTCTCCGAGTGCTTTTTAGTTTTAGTTTATTTGGGCAAACGACCAACTGGACAGAATAAACAGAATTGACTTTTATTGATTAAATTGTCAGGTAGATGGATGTAATGCAAAATTGTTTGAGTCACAATGAACTAGCAATTTTACAAAGGAGTTAAATAATGTAAGAGATTAATGTCCACCACAATTTTTCTACATGAATATAATAATTACAATACTGTGCAAATGTTTTTGGCAGGTTTTAAGGAATGCTGTGAGGTAACTAGCTTTTAAAAACATCATGTGACCACACTTTGCCTTCAAATGTTGAAGTACCATCTGATCATCTTATAACTGTTACAGGCTGCTCACATCTTTCTGTCTATTCATGAATTTTGTGAAAGATCAGCATTGCTACGTAACTGCATTTTTAAAAATACTTTACTGTAAGTCTGTATTGAATTTTCCTGTCACGTTTTATTTTTCACAATGTACTAATTTTGTTCAGTGAATGGGCAAACTGCACATTGTGTGAAATTTGAGTGTGCGCTGAAAGAGCCGTTAGTTACCTGGATAGGAAACTGGGACAGCTCTCTTGGATGGGCCTGTGTGTGTGCCTCAGTCAGGTCTGCTCCGTCTTGAACTGGTGTTGGTTCTGGAGGACTCAGGCTGACCTAGTTTCATCCGGTTTGATGGGGTTTAGTCCTGTTTAAGTCTTGGATATGATCTGATCTTGAGCTTAAGCCACTGGTGCAGTCAGTCGTCCTCTGGAGAAAGACAGAAACATATCGAAAAGTAGATGGTGAGCATGTTCAATATTAAAATCAAGGCTCTGACTCATTCCACATTTATTATCACTACCATCAAATGCCGTCCCCGACAGCAAGGTGTACGTATGCCCCCATACGTCTGCCACACCTGGCACCAACAGGCACCTTAATCACACATTGTGTGATTTCTAATTATTTTGATATTGTTAACGAGCAATAAATAGGCCCCACCCCCAAACCATGACAAACATGGGAAGGGTATATTTGACTTTTTTTAATTGTCTGGATGTTTATGAAGGATGTTTTTACAATTTTCTGTCAAATATACCTGACCTCCCAAATTCATTTCAAAATGGCCAACTTCCTGTTTGTTGTAGGGTGGGGTCATAATAATGTTTTATGTTGGGTACACTGTGGAGAATCACTGTACCAAGTTTCATTGCTCTCTGCAAAAGTAAGTGTGTCCAGGGTCCCATAGGGGTCATAAACATGGCACTATAGAGGCATTGGTGACCGTTGTGGCAGACGTATGGGGCAGATCGATACAGTTCACTGTATGGTATGTACCTGTGTGCAAATGTTGAAACTGATCCAGCAATTCATTTTTGAGTTATTGTGTTCACAGCTCGGATCTGCGGACACGGACAAACACCGACGTGATTCCATAATATCGTTGTTTCGCCGATAATAAACCATGTTTAACAGTATCTGCTCCTGTAACACACTGCTTTGAACAGTCCCAGCCTGAGCCTCAGCCTCTGTCCCTGCAGCGGTCTGTCCTATATAGACTATAGGCTACTTCCCTCTGGACTCCTCATCAGTCAAACCCCCCCCCCTGATTCATTGTTCAGTGAGTTGGTGAATGATGTTCTTTCACTGTGTGTGTTTTAGTGGTTTTTGACAATTTAAATTGCTGCAGAGGTTTTAAAATACTGCAGAAGGAGCACAGACTTCACTCATTTCTTGATTCAAACTCTCTTCTGTTTGAGCCATGGATCAAGTCTGCAGCAGACCTCGCAAACCCCTGTCTCATATCCATATCATGGACATTGGGAGGGCAGTCCATGTCTCATTGCATAGTAAAGATCAGTCTATGTAAATGTTGAGGAGCAAGGTGCATGTAAGTTAAGAATCTGTCTGTTTAAGAAGGCTTCATGAATCACACATTGGATCTTCTTAAAGGTCTCCTAAGAACAACGTTCTTAAGGAAACATTAATGCATGAGGCCCATTGAGTCTACATGTTCCCCACTTCTCCAATCGGTTTCTTGTGAGGGTTGTCCAGACGCAATGACCAAAACACCAGCCCATGATAAATAAAGGGTCCCCAGGCGTAGCCCAGTGGTTGCCCACAACAGCACTACATGATTGATGGTTTAATTGAGAAGGAATGGGAATTTCATCAATGGGAACTATAATGCATAGCCAGAGAAATGGATAGCACTGTAGCCTCATAGAAAGAATGTCTATGGTTCACCCAGGCTCAGGTCATGTTCTCCTTGGGTGGGATTTTTTCTGGGCGAGTTGGTTTACCCCATCAACCTGACCAGAATCCTGACTCAAAATGACACAACACTGTTCGGTCACCCTGGTGGTATTGGATATATTGGCACAGTGGCAAAGTACTGTAGTTAGCACAAGAAGGTCCTTGGTAGGAGTTCCAGACCGGGTGGATTTCCTCCATCCAACCAAAAACAATCCTCCAACTAGGTCCTGACCAACATCCTGGCCCAAGATCTGTAGATGGGTACCCGGGCGCTGAACTGTGGCTGCCCACTTCTCCTGGATGGGTCAAATGCAGAGGAATTTTGAATTTGAGTTTTTCAATTATAATGATTTTTCAGATTAAAATCCAACATCCTATAAATTGAGTCTTTGTCCCATATTTAGGCTTGTTCTAGCACAAACACTTTATTTAGCTATAGTCATTGATGAACATTTTTCCTTTATGAATTAGTCATGTTCATCAATTAGTCAGAATAAATCTCTGTGCAAGCAACAAGCTACTTCTGAATCTTCAAAGTGGCCAATTAGACATGCTGAATGACAATATGAATTTAATTATTTCTGTTTCACAGCATTTATAACATGTCCCACATTGTCCCACATGGTCTTACATGCAGGCCACATTTGGTCCATTATGATTCAGTCAAGCTACCCTTGCTGGTTCGGTAGCACTTGTTCTGTCTGTTAGCAACTTTCAGGGAAGTTCAGGAATGACACAGAGAAGAAAAATGTATTAGATTTTGGGAGTAATCCGGATCACCGTCTGAATCCCGGATTTGAAGAATGGCATTTGTTAGCAACTTTACGCTGTGAAAATACTGCACTGATTTTGATGAAAGTATCAGGGAAGGTCAGAAATTAGTTAGTTGTTTTTTATGCCAATGCCATTGTCTATTGCCATGTTTTTTTCTGGTAATAATAATAATAAAAAATACCTACTTTGGGAGTGAGCTGTGGAAATGAGCTGCCTTGGCGGAGGTCTGCTCTTTCAATCCTTTCCTAGTTTTCAAATGAAACTTCATCATTTCTTGCTGTTTGACCCAATGAAGCAACGAATCAACTGTACCAAATCAATTAAAACCAAAGAGCAAAAATTTTATTTGCCCCACCAGCCCATACTTTCAACTTTCAACTTTCAAACATGTTCAAAACAAAGTATGCCTCTACCTCCACACCTGTCCACCATTTTGGCTCCTTATCTTTTATTTGGCCCCACATAAGTCAGTTGTAATGACCTAATCCCTGCTAGTCCGCGCTCCGGCCGCTCTGTGTTCTCTCAGGCGGATCCGGCGCTGCACTGTCGCCTCTCCGAAACCTTAATGACTATCTGAACAACCCGAGCCGTGGAGATTACATATGAAGAAGTGAGTGTGTGAGAGAAAGACAAAGAAAGGGGCGTGACGGGTTGAAAAGGGGGTATTCGGCGGTGGAGGCGTGGGCAGCGGGGCATGGCAGTAGCTCATAGGTTGGGTAAATTGGCCTCAGACCGCTGTTGATCTTGATTACTGATGGATTCTGATGCAGCAATACCAGGACTACTCCAAAATCAATGAGCTTAACACCTGCTGTATATGCTTGATATGTGCCGCTATGTTATTTTGAGAACATTGGATTCGGTATCAGAGCTAGAGCAGGTGGCCGTGTCCCTGTAGGAGCTTCTACAAGAAATGTCAATAGCAAAAATCCTATTTTTGTGTAGGTATTTCAGTCAATGTGCTGCCATAACTGTGTGCTTCTAGTTCGATCAAGCCCTTAGAATTCTAACTTTGTTTTTGAGTTGACATGGAGGATGGGGAAGTGTACTGTCTTGCTGGTGTTGTTAATAAACTCTGTTTAAAGGTCAAATCGGCAAGATCTGTCATTTAAATTAGTCGTCTGTGGTCTGTAGAGGCCAGGGGAGGGACTAAAGTAAAACAATAATGACAGATTTCATAGAACAGGGTCAGTTTTACTAACATTTTTTATTTTATTTTAGGGAACTTATGGACTACACCTTCAACTAACTGATTTGGAGAGCAGTCTTTCTCAAACTGTGGTACCGTACCCTGGGGATACTCAGTTCAAAGCTCATTTTGACCTTGTTTAGTCTAGGTTTAGTTCTGGTTTAGACTTGATTTCTTGATTTAGAACTGGTATAACTGCATTTGGACCTGATTTTGACCTGATCTCATCCACGTTGGGTGGAGTTTAGTTCTGGTTTAGAGCCTGTTTAGACCTAATTAAGGCTAATTTCATTTCAATAACCTGATATTTGAGAAAGACAAACATTTTTGGAATGGTACTTGGTGTGAAAGGTTTTAGAACTTCTGTTCTGGAAAATTCAAAGTAACATGACTTAAATATGACATGAGATTGTGTCTGTATCTGAAACTGGTTTAGAAGGTTTTCAAGGTAACCTGATTTTTTCCGTGGGATATCTCAGGTAGAAAAAATAAGAAAATGCTTAAATTTGACTCTCTGACCCTGTCTTGTGAATCTGTAGAGGTCAGGGGAGGGACAAAGGTCAAAATCTGAGTTGATGTTGCTGTAGAGCAGGGATTTTCAAAGTTTTCACACCGGGACCCCCCAAATCATAATCCCACTGTCCCCTGGAGAAGTTGAAAAATAAAAATGTGCACAGGGCAAAAAAGGTCTACACTAGTGTATATGAAAACATGTTAAATGCTGGTGTAATGTTTATGTTAATTTAATCCACAGTTAATGATTAACATACCATTACAAAAAAAAATCTACCACTGCTGCAGTGGTCAGAGGAGGGACTAAAGTAAAAATAAAAATTACAACAGGTTGTTTTTTTTAAATACATTTCGAACTAATTTTTATTTCAGGAAACGTATGGATATAAAGGTGTCAGAATACACAGTTCTTCACAGTTTGTTGCATAAATAGTGTCCACATTGTCTGGATATATATGCTAGATGACCCCTGCGTTGGCCTACACCATTAGAAGATTATGTTTAAATGTCATTAGTCTTGACATTATGCAGAAGACGTTTTCGGAGTCGTCCCGAGAGGCTGTTTCTATCACTTCAGATGCAGCGAGTGGGACTTTAATCACAGTCAGTCACTCAAGAGCCCTTCAGAGCTGCATGGCAATTCACCCTCTGCCTCGGTCTGCGTCAGGTTTATACACTATGGTGAAATAATATTTCAATAGACAACAAACATGATCAGACCTTGCTCTAATATCCATTCTCTCTCCTTGAAGTCACAGGTGTTCAATTATGATTATTATCACCTCTGCCAAGGAGATAATGTTTTTGCCATTTGTATGTTTAATTGTTGGCAACTTTGTGCAAAATGAACTGAACGGATTTGGATGGTAGGAAGGAAAATTTGATTCGATTCAGGGAGTGATCTGGATCAACGTCTGGATCCAGGATTTCTAATTTAAAAGAACGGCATCTGTTAGCAACTTCACTCAAAAAAGACTGCACCAATTTGAATTTAATTTTCAGGAAATGTCAGAAATTACACAAATATAATTTGAGAGAGATCCGTGGAATTAGCTGCCTTGGCGGAGGTCTGCGGCCCCCGAGTGCTTTTTAGTTACTTTTATGTTTCACATGCATGACCAATGGTTCTGAACAGATCTGAACCCTAACCCTAACCCATTTTTTTTTTAATTCAAGTGAAATGACTAGATATTTTGTGCCAGTCCCAAGCATGCATAAGTTCAGATGGTAAGACAAGGTAAATCACTGCATGGAGGAAGTTTGACAGAAGTTTGACAGAAGAAGGCAGTCTTTATGACATATACATTTTCTATAAAGCAACACAATGTAAATTCTTTAAAATAATAGTTGTGATAAAGCTGTGAATTTTGAAATAAAACCTCAGCTCCTTCACTATATTCCTAATAGATTCTGTAGTTCTTGATAAATAAACAATGTTCCAACCAATCAGAGTGCTCCTGTCCTGTGGAAGAATGTGATTGGTTAAGCAGTTCCTTGCCTTGCTCAAAAACAAAAACACAGCTCACAGGTGAACTCAGAGTCTCATTTTTTGTTATGCTGCATTAATGACTAAATAATTATCTTTGCTAAAATACAATGAAAAAGAAATCAGGTAGTTCAGCATTAACTATATGCTCCTAAAATAATGGACTGTCCAATTTTTCTGGCTCCTATACAGAGTGTGAAGGAGCAGCGACTCTAGTCCGAGCTCTATACCTAAGAACATGGCTTGTGTAAAAGGTGTACCATTCAATAGAAATGCACTTTTTATTTGTTGGGAAAAAGTATGAAGGAATATACACAAAATAGACATTGTGACAGTGTGAAGCAGCTTGCAGTTGTCTGATGATGTGTTTGCTGTGGGTCGGATGTGCAAATCTCCAGTCTTGTCACACCAGCCTTAATGAATGAATCCTTCTGTAAAGTTCCATATTGTCATCATGTTGTGTCTAAACTTTCCAAAGTCTATCTCTGGTTCTTTTGACAACACATGCTTTGAGAGTGAGTCTAAGCTTGCTGATGCAAATATTTACCTGTATATGAAACTGCTTTAATCACCGTTTCACTATCAGATGGCATATAACAACACTCCGCTGCCATTATGCAAGCAGATGTTCAGACGGGGATACAGATAAGCCAGCTGACTAGAAGGAAGAAGGGGCCCTACTGGATCTCTCTACCGTATCATAATTATTTTTATCCTTGTCAAAAACATACCCCGGAGTTGTGTTTTGCTTTGATGCATGTTGAGGCACTGACAGTCTCAGGAGCTGAACCATTGAAGTGGAAACCCGGATGAGGATGCTTACATCATTTAGCTGCCATGTACTTTCAAATGACTCCGCCCAGGTGAAAATAGCCAATTCACAAAATAAGACTTTTCTATGTGTTTAAAAGCTTTATAAACATTGCTGCATTTTCGGGACAGTTACTCTGGGTTCAGAACTTCGAGACAACTGCATTGATTTTGGGACTGTCCCGAATTATCCGGGACACATATACATTATACATACACTTTTGTGTTTAAGAAGGTTAGTATTGCACAGTACAGTAGAATAGTTAAAATATAGCATTCATTTACATTAGACAGAGTGAGCAAATGGGACATTTGATAAACTGACATCGCGTGAACAACTCTGTCCTGACTTCTGCCCCTGTTTAAACCCTCTGTTAAAGATGATAATGTCAATCTGTAATTTCAGATCAGTGGGGAGAGAGTTCCACAGTCTGGGTCCTTTAGAAGAGAAACTGGACCGTCCTAAAGATGTTCTGAACATAGGGACTATATAATCCCCAGTTGAGTTGATGGTCTCAGTGAGCCCTGACATCTGACAATGAAAGCAGTGACCAATCAATCAATTCAAAATATTTCAAAAAGTTAAATACATTTTTAACAATAAAGAGCACTTCTACCCTGTTTTCATTCCCAAATTTTATAAGAGTATTTCAAAACAATATTATTCAATTAAAAGTATGGTGCTAAGAACTCTGCCCACCTCTGACCATGATCCTGGCTCTATAGATCTAGAGAACGATCTGATTCCCCCCTCCGCACTCCGCTGCCATTATGCTAGCATCTGTTCAGGTAGGGATACAGACGAGCCAGCTGACTAAATGTAACAAACATAATCTTTTTTTGATTTGAATCTATTTTGCTCCATCATTCTCATGCTAAACCTCTTTCACTCGCTAATAACTACATGGCACGGCTTCACTCGCAGCCTGTCTGAATGTCCATGTCATATACACAGACATGCTGCCCATTCTCTTCCATTACCAACGACCCTAGGGTCAGCCCATACAGGATTGTGTGTTTTGCAGATCGCTTTCGGGCCTATTTGTTACAGTAACCCTCTCGCTCTCTGATATGCAAAGCGAGCTCTCCACCACACCTGGGACATCTGCCGCAGTAGTCTCATCGCGCCTAATTTCCTGTATTAAACGAAATGGCCAGACACTGAAAATGGTTTGTTTTTGTCTGTGGTGGTGATAGGATGACGGGCTGAATGGGATATGGTGTTTTGGGAGAGAGTGTATTGAGAAAATGAATGGCAGGAATGGGGCAGTGGAGGTGGTTTGAGTGGGGACAGGTGTGGTAAAATAATTGCGCTCATTTGGATTGAAAAAGGATCATTTGCAGGCACAAAGATACACACAGGTCTATTATTAAGTGAACAAAACATACAATAGTCAATGATAAGAACATGCTGTGGACCAGTGGCGGATTTAGCGGTTTGGGGGCTCAAGGCGAACATGGACAGGGGGCCCTCTGTATTTGACACCAACACTAACTCCTAACAGTCCTAACTTAATCGCAAATATTTCAACAAATAAATCATAATTAGTATTTCAGACAGAGGGAGAGTGAGCTGTGGGGCCCGATCACAGAGGAGCTGTTTCAGACAGAGGGAGAGTGAGCTGTGAGGCCCGATCACAGAGAAGCTGTTTCAGACAGAGGGAGAGTGAGCTGTGAGGCCCGATCACAGAGGAGCTGTTTCAGACAGAGGGAGAGTGAGCTGTGAGGCCCGATCACAGAGAAGC
>JAVQKC010046338.1:0-18143 GCA_036025475.1 Philypnodon macrostomus
CTACATAGTAGCTTACCATCATCAGGTGTGACTGGAGTGAATGAATAATACAAATATGTAAAGCGTCTTTGGGTATCTTGAAAAGCGCTATATAAATGGAATGTATTATTATTATTATATTGTCCTCTTCATTGTAGGTTGAAGTAGGAGTGTGCGATATGTCATAAAACTGTATCGGGATTATGACGATCTGCTAATCTGGGAAGATTGTTGAATCATATTAACAAAATAGAATAAAAAAAATAAATAGTATTATAGTGAACATTAGATTAGATGTACATTGAATTTGTAGTTAAAGGGTTTTATGAGTAGTCTTCTGTGTAAGACAAAAATAGCCAACTGAAATTCATGATAATCTACTGATATTATAATTTTACCATATTGCCACCAAAACAAGCAAGTATCTTTATTTTGTTAATGTCTAACACCATTTCAACACGTTTTCGAATGGTCAGGTCACGTGATACCCCTTGACCTACTTACTCCATTCTCCCAGCATTAACCGTAATAAACTTTAAATTGGATGCATACACTCTGTAATCGCCGCACCAAAGTGGAACTAAAGACTTGAGAAGTAAAGCAGGCTGATCATAAAGAGATAGCACGGCGCTACATAGCTAAGGTCAAATGCATGACTCCCCTCTCCGACCTAAAGACCCATCTAATCGTTCACTCTTTGAGAAGGAGAGACAGCACCGGCGGGGGGGTTAGGAAAAAAGGAGCGAAAGATCAAGAGCGAATGAGCCAATGAGGAAAGTGAAGGGCCCCTGCAGGCATCTTAAATCACAGCAGGCCCCGACATACACTTCACACAAGAATTAGGAACACAACTCACACTTTCCACCAATGACCAGTGGCGACGGACCTGCAGGGACTTGGAATTTAGGGATTGTCAGTCTTTAACCCTTTAAGCCTGTGTTCCTCAAAGGTTTTTCAGGGGACCCACATTTTGAATAGGAATAATTGGGACCCTGCAAGTCACCCAAATGTTTGCTCTGCTGTCATTTTTGTGTAAATAAGTTCATATATAAACACGTAATTTTTTTATATTTAATTTCATAATGCTTACTTTAAAACTGACCCACATTTTGGCCCTGACCCAGTGTTGAATGAAACTATGTGGACCTCAGCACTTGCATGTTGACATTAAAGTGTTAGTCATGAAATTTTGTAGCTTTAGCAAATATTATTTGTTTGATTGGGAGAAAGTTGGTTATTTCCCTGCATTCACAGTGACCCACTTTTTGCAGCAGATTAGTTTATTATTACCAAGAAGGTTATGCCTCTGCCAGGGCTGGTTTGTAGGTCTTGATGAAATTTTGACCCCATTGGAGAGATTAATTCTGTTTCTTGATATCTCTACTATTGTGATAATGCCTTATTGAAAGGTTGGCCTCTGGTTATAAATCATTAAAATATGTACATTGAAACTATATTCACCATTCTGGCAAACCAGTTTTGGATTCAGGCCCACCAGCTGTTGCTTATAAATGCTAACTTTGTGTTTGTACAGCATTTTTTCTCCTGACAGTCATTACAAAATACTATTAATTATTCCAAAGTGTCTCCTTATCTGTCCGCTGTGCTTGTAAACGTTTTCGATTCAGTGCGGCTGTAGGTGTTGGCCTACTTTGTGGGGAGATGTTGAAATAACATAGATCATTTAGCGAGCGTGAAGCCAACGTTTTTGATACTGTTTTATTCTCCTCAAGTGTCCCTTCACATGGAGCTGTAAAAACCGGCCGATGCAGGTTATGTCAGTGTTTGCTTTTATAATCTTGTGTTTATGCCGCAGAATGTAGGTAAAATGTCGTTGTTTACTGTTAACACGGAGGAGCGCTGGGTGGGGAGAGGTCAGGTGGTGCCCGAGATGAGATTTCGCTGATTCAATATTTACTCATCAAACACAACTATTTCCTGTAAGCACTTTCGCTCTCACCACTTCACTCAGCCTACTTTGAGTTTTTTTGTCATACCATCACTGATCACGTCTAATTGATTGCACACTATTTCATATGACATATCTTTATGAAAAGACATCACAATGACTAAGCAGTGAGCAAACCTCCGTCTGTCGGCCCACAAGGGAAGTTACAGGATTCTAATATTATTAACTCCACTATGTACACTGCACATGTGATCTGGTTTGACAGTTGTATTTATTTAAATATCAAAATAACTACAGGTTCCCATGGGTGTGTTCGAGACCAGACAGTGTGTTTGAGCATTATGACCGCACCTTTTTTAATTTGTAACTGTACTGCAAAGATCAGCATGGACATTCCTCCAACATAAAAGATACTGAGTGTCTCTGGAGTGCATTAGTCAGTTTTCTGTTAGTAGACAGCTATATGGCCTGGCTGCTCCTCCCCTACTAAAACCTGAAAAAGAAGGCGCTCGGCCCTGGCAGATGTGCTGTCAAAGCCGGCGTCTCTCAGCCCCGTTTGAAAAATAACCTTTATGTCAAAAGCAGATCGCCTGGACTAGAGGTGCACATGGAAACTAGTGGAGGAGCTCCAGGGGTTTTTAGAGGGAATATTTTTAAGTCTTTATCGTTGGAGGTAGTCGTCTGTCTGTCGACACGTTTGGTGTGGCTGCTTGTACTCTGTGCCCAGAAGTTGACGTAGTTTCCCGTTGTGGTGCTGGTGTGTACTTGTGTGTGTGCATTTCTTTGTGCTTCTAGTGTGGACACGAAACCATACCACCCACATTTTGTGCTACTGGACAATCTTGCTTCCATCCATGTTCATATTTTTCCCTAGAATTTTCAAACCCACTGATTAAAAATTCTGAATCTGTTATTGGTAAAGATTCTATCAGTGACAATAACTATGACAATAACACATTCTTCCACCAAGACACTGGCTTTATGACGGTTGTAAAAAATTGTTGCTCAGGCCTATTAGCCATAATCTTCTAGTCCAGTGGCAAATGCTCATCATTTTAGCCCCAAAGCTTATTCAACTAACAAACCAAGGACAGTTAAAGGGGATCTAAATGTCAGTCAGTGTGATCCTTAAATGAGTTGTTGTGGGGTGAATGAAGCTTCCTTGCTAGGATGAATGTCACAGTTCTTGCCAAAACCACAAATTGCTTTTAAACAGGCTTTTACAGCGAGAGCTCCAAGAAAAATAAAAAGATGCCAAACTGACGCAAACAGTGTTTTTGTGGTTGAACAGTAGCTTTATCATAGTATATAGTCTGTATATAAAGTCTATATTCTTTGTGGGTTTTTTTTCTGTGGACAGTGCTAGTCTCTGAAACTGTAGAGTGCGCTCTGTGAAGGAGAAATGTGACCAAAACACTGAAAAGTTGCCTAGTTTCCCTTGTAGTAAAAATGTAGTAGACGATAGAAAACTAACCAATGGATCTTGCTTTACATCCTTGTGTAGTGACAAATTGATTTTCAACATACGATGTGCTATATATGAAACATCTTTCTGGGACATTTCATTTCATTTCTTGTGGGTGGCAAGTCCTTGTTTAAAATCATGAATAATGCATTGCATAACATTGCTTTGTTTGTCAGTTTATTGTCAACGCAACTACTGTTGCTCGTCTATTTTCTGTATCACATCGTTGTGACTTTTAATAACGTAATACAATAAAATTTTTCATGCCTGAGTCTTGCTCCAACAATTTTCAACTTTCACTTGATAGAAAGCCTCAGCTGGAAACGACATATCCTGCTAATCTTGCTAACAGTGATTTTTTTCAAAATGTAATTAAATTTGATATAGTTTTGCAGGCTCATGTAGATTCAATGATGGAAACTGCAATCGAATTAATAAAGTGTTATGTTTCAGGGACAAAATGACTAGTCCACATATACTGTATAGACACGCTCCTCCCCTCGCAGACTTCAAAGCCTGCTGTCCCCCGAGCAACTTCAAACGCTGGGGAGGCCATTAAAAGACAAAAATTATTTTCTGTAAGGTCGTGATTTATTTGATTGAAAAATGAAACCACTAACCCAACAGACATTATTTTTCCTTCCCAGGGCCCTGCTTTACCAGGCACAGCCTAAATTGTTACCAGGTGGGAATCCTCTTATGGAAGGCAGAAATACTCAGAATGACTGAAAACTGTGTTCAAGTGTTCAAGCTCATGTCCTCCAGTCTCTGTGCTTTGCTCAATGTTGTACTTGTACACATGCCGATGAATCACAATTCTTTAGCATAGATACACCTTGCATTACTACCATGTCTCCAAGCTTTTAATAATGACATTTAAAATACATGTGAGAGAGTGATGGACAGGCTGATGGTGTGTGCAGTAAAATAGGATTATGTGGATTATGAAGAAAAAAATAGGATAACTTAAAGGAAAGGAATTGAACCTACAAACTCTTTCCTGATTGGCAGGAGAACTTGCAGCTCTCCCACCAGCACTCCAATAGGAAGTAATGTGTATTCGAATAGATACTGCCAAAAGGATACCCTTGTGGTAATCCTAAGTCATTTAAACTCATTAAAGGTACACAAATATGATTGAGTGACCAATGCAACCCCAGTGTGAATATTTGCTCTGTTTTTGTTCTGCAACAGACTGGGATGAACTCAATCTTGTGGCTTATTCAAAAATAAATATCGTAAAAAGGTGGTGTATTGTGATTTCCATAACTATTTAGTATATGTGACAAAAGCAGTTGCATACATCATTCATTTGTTGACGTTGGTGAGATAGCAAGCAAATAATTCCACCCTGCTTTGTGTGTGTGTCCAAATCAAAAACACGTCTCCCAGAGTTTGCACACCACCGCTCTCACCAACTGTCTTTTGTGGTTGCAGGCGTTGCGACCACTCGGCACATAAAACCATCACAATTGTCAGTATGTGTGCTTGCTACAGCAGCTCCATACTTCAAGTTTGTTTGTATGCCTTTGTGTGTGTGTGTTACACTACTGATGAAATTGCACCCCCCAACCCCCCCTTCCACTGTTTCTTAATGTTATCTCACTTCCTCTGGGCCCCCCCCCGAAAAACCCACCAAACAGGGAGAAAATGGAGCGCTTTATTGGGACGCCTGTCAGGACTCCCCCCGGATTTATGGCCAGCAGACGGCGTTTATCACTCAGCCCAGAGAAGGCGGGGATAGAAGAGGAGGGAGAAACAGGAAAAAAAAACACAGGGAAGGGAACAGAGCGGTCCTATCTTGCATTTGCATATAGAGGCGCTTAAGCTAACTGTGATGATTTGTGACCTGGATCATTAAATTATGACATATTCACGGGCTAGACCAGAGTTGTTGGTAAAATTTACTGCATCGACTGTTTAATAGAGTTCCAAACAAATGGCAGACTGAAAAAGAGAGACTAGGCTTTGTGTCATCTGAATTGAAATGTGCGAGCTAATGTGCTGTACGTGTCAGGCACCTTTTATGCTAATATATTGTCTGGCTTTTGTTTGTGCACATAGCTTTTGTTCATCTGTGCAGAGAGCATGGTCACCTTTTGCAGATTACAGTATGTTAAGTACATACAGTATGTTCTCACCTTGACACAATATTCTGAATACACAGTTTTCGTTCATAATGATGCTCAAGGTCATCTTTGAATGTTGTATTTCCACATAAATAAATTATATTTTTCATTGTCCTCATGGCTCAATGCGTTTTCATCACTTCATGTAAGAAGCTATTGTATCATCATTTTTCAGTAGCGCTCAAGCTTTATGCCTGGGTGACTTTACTAAATAAAAAGTACGTAATTGAAATTGAAAATTGTATAGCTTCTTTGCCTAAAATTGATATGCTATTACTATTAGGTCTCATTGTGTGTATGCTGATCTATCAGTTTAAGAGACTTTGATGAAGAAGCACAGGTCCTATAATCTACTATACCTTTACTTTTGAGACCTCTTTAACATGCACTTACTGAAGGATTGTCACATGTTAGCTCATTTGTTTTTTTCTAATGTATTGGTTTGTTGTTTTTAAAATATTGTTATTTGCCAGTGGTCTGTACCCACTCACTGACAGCACAAAAATCTATTAAGCCAGTTACCATTTGTGATTTTTTTACAGCCCATTTCTTTCCCATATCAATTGAACAGAATGTACACCAGCAAAGTAGTGTACTAGCTTTTACTGCATGCTCCCAGTGTATGCATTTCTAAGTGAACTTTCTTATTGCACACATCTGAGTACATAAAGTTGACCACACATAGAGGCAGAGATGTCAGCTGCTTGTGGCTACTGAAGCAGTTGAACTGTAAGCCCATGATTACATTGACCTTGACAGATGCGGTTTCAGCTGGTCACAAATGCGGAGGGCGGTATTCACACCCTGCTCATCGTCACTTGCTGTACTTTCCTATGCACATCATTTATTTGGTTGTGGAGAATGAATTGGGCATGACAGAATCTCTGTGAAAGCTTTTAGCGAAGGGGAAAGGAGGAGTGAGAGGGAGGGGTTAACTTAGTCATTAACACATGATGATTTAACCACTTTGATTTACTGCTGCAGCGCGCCGCTCTGGCATCACCGGTTATCCTCTTGCGAATTGGGAAGCTGAAGAATTTCTCTTTTTCCCATCTCGGATCATCCTTCCTCCCTGCCCCTGAGGAGTTCCCCCCCTGTGTGTTCACTTATACTTGTAACACAAACCCCTCCTTTCAGCTGATGATCAACTCCAACCATTTATTCTCTTGCCTTCATTCTCTCGCTTTCCCCAGTCCTCTCGGTGTGTATTAAGATTTAATGCCCCAAACAAGCTTTCTGTGTCAGCCCAGTGAGAGTGTCAGCGGGGGCGCTCTGTTCCCTATTCTGTCTCTCCCCTGTGCAACATTCTCAGAGCTGCTAAAGGCACACAGGCTCACCGAAGGGAAGCTTGTGTTTTTCAGCAAACCGATAACTTGCTTCCAGGCACAAGCGTTTTGGAAGTAGAGTTTATACCCAGCGTGAGACATGTGTGGTCAGGATTAAGATGTTGTGCCATAGCAGTGTTGGCAATGGCATAATATTCTGTTGGCACTTTATTTTTGTATGCTGTGGTTGTACATAGGGGAGGGCGATATGGCAAAAAAAGATTGTATCGTGATATAAATTTATGATGATCTGCTAATCTGGGAAGATTGTTGAATCATGCAATGTAAAATCTAAATTTTGATCTTGACTTAATGAAATTGTAATGATAATTTTTTACTATGTGTATTGCCCACCGTTAGGGCTCAATACACTGCCTGCTATTCATTTGAACTATGATGCAATGCAATCACTGATGAATGACAAGCTAAAATGAGCACACATGAAATTGTGTAGCTGTTTAGTGTGCAGAGCAATTTACAAAATACATATATAGACATAAGTACACTGTTATATGCAATTACCATTTAGCCCTATGTCAAAAAAGTGATTTTCCTTTTACCATGGGAGGTGGGACTTATAATTTAGGCTCTATTTAAAACTGCATAATACTTTACTATTCTTATAGCAAGTCATACACAGTGGCTCAAATACCACAAACCATGGAGTACAAATATAATGAACAGCAAAGTGTAGTACCACAAATAAGCATGTACATGTACACATTCTCTGTTGTCAGACTATACACAGTTGTTCATTGTACACAACAGTAAACAGTTTAGTCTCTGTGTCTCAGTAGTATTTCCTAATCCGTTTGTTAGATTCACTGATTTACAGGTTATTATACCTGTCTTTCCCCCAGCACCTTGACTCCCAATCAAAAAGTACAGTGATACATACATTTTATTTATTCCCTCTAAAACCCATGCAATGTTTTTGTTCAATTAACTTTTTGTGGCATTTAGGAGCAGCAAATCCTGTGTATACATGGTATTTATATGTAAATTCACAGTATAAAGGAACTACTTGAGTTGGCCACCACCTTAACTGGCAAGATTTCTGCGAGAAACACTGTATACAATCATGTCAAAATGAACTTACTCTTTAGCCAATCAATCTGTCACACAATATATCGAAACACATTAGATAATACAGATTACAGATACAGAATTTATTCATAGAAACACACTTAAAATATCTATTCCCCCCTAAGCATAATTCTCTCTTCAGATCTTGTTTTGTTACTGCCTGTTATATTTTTGAGAAGACTTTTTGATATCACTTGTACTTGTCCTCATTCCCTTTATTTTTCACTCTCTCGTTTTAAAACCCTAATCAGGGACTCTTGCCTTCCCCCCTCCCTTTTCCCCACTACCCACGGGACGTCCCAATCCACTGCCCTGCTAAATAATTAATGCCTGCATGCCTGGTTGATTAAAATAACACATTGGCTCTCATATAGTGAGGAGAAGCATGGAGCTGCCTGTGCTCTGGCCACATCTATCGCCAAGACATATACATCCTATTAACCCAAATTAAGATTTCATGGGACGTGTCAGCCTGCATCTTTATCATTGGGTAGGAGACAAATTGTTCTATTATGTTCTAATAACCATTCGCTGACAATAATGTACTGAACAATTTCAATTGCATTTAAATAAGTAAGATGTATTTTGTAGCAAACTTTAGCTTGCTCTCATTCTGTTAAGGCTAAGAATGCTGCTAGGTCAAAAGTGCTTCAAACATAGGACAGCCACTGGGGGTCATTGTTCTCCATAGCTGCAGCTCTACTTGTGTGGGGGCTCAAAATTGTCCGTCTACAGGTATCACCTTCCATCCATCCATCCATATTGTTGATGTATTCAGCCGTGGCCTAGTTTTGTAACTAGTCTGAGTCTTTACTGCAGCCTCCTGTCTATTCCAGTGTCTCCTTTCAGATCGCTGTCTTTCATTGGTCTCTCATTGAGATGCTAACACGGCTACCACTCCTCATTAAATATTTTGGCACACACTTTTACGTGGTCAGTTCTGTTGCTCTTTTCAGAAATATCAGACAGTCTGAGCATTGTAAAAAGGTGTTTGAAATAATGCATATAAAACTAAATAAAAGCAGATGCGTGGAGCAACAAAACATTCCATTAAATAATGTTGTTGATCTCAGCTCCTTATAAATGATAAATTGTTGAGCCTTAATCATGTGCTGTCAATGTCATTAATTTACAATAATTATCTCAATATTGGATACTAACTAGATTATCTTTAAACATTGTGTGCATCGTTTTGTGTCTGACTTTATATAATGTGTTGGTTTTGGGTATATGTAATACATAAGAACTAAAGACCATATACTCTATCATCATATATACAGTAAATCCTAATGGTTGCATATATGTCATTTTTTATCTGTTGTGTTTAAAAAATAATATTTGCATTGATGATTTAAAAAAAAAACTATGAAAATGTACATACAGCTATATTGAATTCAATCTTACCAATGTATGAGGCACCATGTATTTTTAGTGATAGCATATACACTTTGGGTCAATGGGTGCTTTAGCATGTTACTGACCCTCTTGTCTACAGGTGAATCGGCCGCTCTATATACCACCTGTTAATGGGCTTACCGCTTGACATGTCCGACCTCCACGCTACCTAGCTAAGTATGGCGCGAGCACATAATGGCTACTGGATTAATGTCCTGATCCCTGGATATACGGAATCCTGTTTGTTCAAGAAACCAATCCTTCAACTTGTCTTTGGTCATTAGCCATCGAAGCATCCAGCCGCCATGTTGTTTTTTACAGTCAGCTTTTCCTGGGTCAGACAGACAGGGCCTACTCCACCGCCTCCCACTTTTTTTTCTCTTCATCACAAAGAGAGGCTGTTTTACGAGGGTCTGGCTGCAGTAAAAGCCAGGGGTTGTAAGGGGGCACAGAAGGCTGTCAGGGAGGATGTAAATTACACAAATAAAAGTCTTCAGTGGCACAGAAGATTCCCCCAGGAGAGAGACGGGCAGGAGAATGTGTTTACCAAACTTTACAGGAGGAAACTATAGGGAAGTAAAAGTGGAAGAAAAACAACCGCATGGGGGAAATTGTAACTTTCTGAGAGTGAATATATGCAAGAAACACTGTGAAAAGTTAGTTCCATCGATCAGCGCTTTTGAAAAGACTGTGACTACAACTCCAACACTGCATATTTCCCTCACCTTCTCCCACTCTGCATTTTTGTATTCCAAGGCTATTTTTCCAAATGATAACTCTTCTTCTCTTAATGGAAATAAGTATCATATTAGTTTATACGTTTACAGAATTTGGTGTAATGTTATGTTTTATTAGCCAAGGTCACGATTTAGATTTTGTCTGCTGCTCGCAATTTCTTTTTAAACTACAAATCCAAACACATCCACTCTAATGTTTATCATAGTTTAAATAACGGTGAAGAGAATCTGTGAAAGCACTGTAGCATAGATTAAAGAATCTTCCCAGATTAGCAGATCGTCATAACGTCATGTCACGTAACAATCTTTTATCGCCATATGGCACATGGCATATCTCCCACTCAGTTGAACGTGTATATAGGTAAGACTTTTGTTCTTGTATTTGCTTAGTAAACTGGACTGAGTTGAGATGTGATTACTTTGCTTAAAAATGTGGGTCAAGAGAAAACCTGAAGTCAAGCTTACATAAATCTCTTCCTCTATGGATCACTCTTTGATTGTTATGCATGGACACACGCCATCCTGGAGTCTCTATTGTGAGCTGCTCAGTCGGTGCAGCCACCACAAGATGTATACAAGGAGCAGCTGGCTCCCCTCTCTCATTGCCTGCTCCGTGTGATAAAGTGTGTGACCACCAAACCTCAGCGGGTTGGGCCTATAGTGGCAGTTACTGAAAGGTGTAGCAATAGAACAGGTGATGCAAGATACAAAAATATAAGTGGAAGTGATGAATTGGACAGACACAGTCATTTGAACATAGTGTAACTTGAGCCATTGGTTTGGTGACTATGTACATATTAACCAACTGAAGTCAGCAGAGCTACCCACATAACAAAAGGGCTTTTATCTACTGTATGGATGAGGCATAGAGACCATTGTTGAAGCCTTCACAGCTATAGACAGATAACACTGTTCTCTGATGACAAATGGTCCTTTAGTGTAGTTAAATAAATTCAATACAAATATTGATGCTGAAAAAGCTTCAAAAGCCAGCCATTTTTGCTCTATTATCAATTTACTTTACAGAAAATAGGCCTGCTATTATGTTTCCATGCCAACAGATTGCACAACAGATTCCATCAAACACTTAAAAGAAAAATCTCTGCTTAGACAATATCAAGAACACAATGATTAAACAACAATTAAAATGTGTCTTAGTTAGCAGCTGAGAACATTACAGTACATCCTGAACGCACAATGTACATTTTCAGATTTCAATTGTATCAACCTAAATCTACCCTACATATAAGTGCATCTCTATGAACATTTTGGACGGGTGGTCCATGTCCCACTGTGGTAAGCATTGTGTATCTATGTTGAGTGGCCTTGTTTCGCCACAACACAAATACCTGCTCTGTCCCACTCAGCTGTTTTGCCAGACGACTGGGTTTTTGGTGCAGGCTCAGAGCAGGGAACCCATTGTCTGTTCTGCTGGAATGATCGTGCACCTGCATGTTGCTGAGGGTAGGCTTTCACATACAGTATGCTTCATTTGTGCTTCCCAAATTTTTCATTCATCTTCCCATGTTCGATGTTAAGATGAATGATGATTGTTCAAAGAGCCCCCCATGTACCATTTTTATTTGCAGCCTTTTGTTGCCTCTGATTTAACTCATTTGTGTTGCTGCCACCAAATAATTATTATTTAAATGATACACCCTATATATCTGTAGAAATTAGTTTGCGAACTTTATAGTACAGCTCCGTCATTCTGAGATCTATTAATATCCTTCTCATTAATCGTCTAAGAAATACTCTTCTATTTCTACATATTGATTGCACACGTCCATTGATTTAGTTTAATTAGCTCTGTCTTTGACTTGCATCTTGACAGCGTGGCTCCAAGCATTGTCTCGTTCATTGCATTAACGAGTATTGTTACACTACAGATGCCTCTATGACACCAATTATGATAAATACTCATGTAGGAGCGCTGTGGTTAACGGCTCAGCTTGAACCTTGCAGGTTTACAGCTCACCCCAGGGCATTGTGCATGTTTGTGTGTGTGTCAATGTGTGTGTCTGTGGAGCCAGGGGATTTCTTTATAACCACAAGAAAGAGCGTATACTAGTCCTTCAACATATGGCAGTTTGCTTGACTTGGCGTTACAGTGAGTGTTTGTAGCAGGTGTCAAACGCTTGATTCAATGGTTTGTGTTATTTATCATCATTAAAAGCTAAATGACATTAGTGACTGTTGCATGTGATTGCCCCCTCAATGTCACAAAGTGAAAAATGCCCATACTAGCTAGATATATGCTATCAACTCGTTTTAAACTCAATTTAAAAGAATGTATGCATTTTTGTGTTTGTGAAATACTGTCAAATCACCTAATAGCAATTTTGATACCATCATCTGACAAGAACTAACTACCTAAGGCTTTGGCCTGTTGCTTGCTCAAAGGGGTGGCTTCCATTGGCCGATCTACAGAACTTGTCAACATTGAAATAAAAAGGTTTCTGATAATACAGAGAAAGTGTCTATTCTGGTGCTTACAATGCATCACAGAAAAGCAAAACATGAATAAGAAAATTGAAGCAAGGTGAAAAAGGGCATTCTTAGCAGTGAATAGCAAACAAGGCCCATTTGGGACTGATGACCATTTAAGCTGTGTACGTCCAATAGTGAGAACAAACAAAACTTACATTGTGGGCTTTGAACTTGTTTTGACAGGTATAGTTGAATTGGGGACATTGCAGAGCTTGAATGTCATATCAAGTGAGACATTTCCAGACAGACAAAGTTTGAATTTTATTATTAATAACCTAGATAGTCGGCTGCATGCGTGCCACTGCGGTGAATGAGATGCTCCCTTCCTTTAATGGCAGTGTTTAATGTGAATTTTTGGGGCATTTGAATGTCAGCAGATCCATTATCCTTTATCGGAGTGCCTCAGAAACAGAGGGAGGAGCAGATGAGGGTGGATCACTAAACGGATAAATGGATGGATAGATGTGTCCTATGACAGACACACTCCTGTTAACTGTGGCTTTCTCTCTCCTTCATGAATAATTCAGGCACATTCTCCACTTGTTCTACAGCCGCCTCTGTCAGAATAAGGGCCATTATGCACTCCATCATTCAGCTCCAGTATGGGCAGATGATCGAGTCCTATTGATGTGTTGATGAAATTCAGATAAAGTGTATTTTACATCGTGCCACTTGATAGTTCAAAAGCACTGACGCAGCCCAAGGTCACATGCAAAAGGAGAGGTTGCGTCATTGTGTGTTAGACAATTGAGATAATAAACGGTTTTTGCAAGATAGGGAAATTGGAAATGTAGAAGCATTCGAAGTGTGTCACTTACTGTATGTATGTTGCCTTAAATCGTTATGGTTAAAGTTGCTTCATTCTTGAAACTTGTTTGTAATACAACTTAAAAGCTAGTCAAAAACATGCAGTGAATCACATGTCACTAACCTATATTTAGATAGAGGTTACATTTTCACCAGCACTGGATTGTTTGTTGGGTAATCTGTTAGCACTAATTATCAAAAAAATCAAACCTAAAAATGTAAAAGGAAAGAGAATTGTCTGATTCTAGATTTTACCATTGCGAGATGGGGTCAAGGAACAACAACCACACACCATTGTACTGTTGCTCAATGAGACTCTGACCTCTTACACCTTTGAGATAGGGCCATAAGGTGTCAATAATGGAACATATATAGGTTTTAGTGCATTTACCCATAAACTATAAGGTCCCAGGTTTGATTCCAGCGCTCAACTTTATGCTTACCATTGCGAGATAGAGCCAATGCTTGTAATGTGTTCTAATAATAAAACTTTTATTATAGAGGCAACAGTTTATTTTCCTTTGGTCATCTTTACCACTCCTGATGTCAACACGTATGCCATTGCCCACGTGTCCGATCTCATCTAACACGCTCTCCCTGTAAACAACACGTCATATTCAGGTTAACGGATTGGCCCTTCTTGTAAGTCTTATCTCCTCTTCCAAATCATTGGCCTAAAATCTGGCCATGTTTAGTTTTACTGCTAATGTTTGGCTGAATTCGATACACATATGAGAATATCAGATTGGCCTCTTTGATAAGCCAGCTGTCTCTGAAACTGGGACACACGGACCATGCAATACTTCTTGATAAGACAGTGAACAGTGTTGTCATAAATTGATCTTATGTGGGTAATGGGCTATCGTAACCTTGGAACAACATGTACTATTTTTTATAATCACTTTCTCGTATATAACACCATCCCGTATGTTATTTTGACCGTATTTATTTTTACTGGACTCAGACTGGCCGTAAGCTTGACTTTATCTTTTGTTGCAGCTGTATTGGTGGAAGGGAAGGGGGGAGGTGATGAATGGTACGTCTAATAAGAATAAGGACAAAGTAAAGCAGAGATGGGAAATGGGCCAACAGTGTTCAATTCTTGTGTAGGACTACCCAATTTTAGATCTATATTGAGTGTTGTGATAACAATATTTTGGTCTATTTTTTAAATATTTGACAGTAATTTCAGCTAAATTTATAATGTAAATACAGTTGAAGTATAACTAGGTTTCTGTTTATGGACATACAAGTCAAAATTGGATGCGTATTAAAACCAGGACTAAAGATAAGATCGATTTTATGTTATTTTGTTAGCCAATATTGCTATAATAAAGCCCTACTCTTGTGTACTGTATTGAGGCATAAAGGCCCAGTGGGATTCACACATCTTACCAAATCCAGTCTAGACAGTCTGGCACTTACCTGCGTGCTCATGGAAATATGCATCAACATGCGCTCATCGGACAGCGTTTGAAGAGGTTTCGCACTTGTATGGAACATATCTTTCTCTGGTCCGCGAGAATCAGTGGGAAATGGAATATGACGATCGATCAGTGCAATCTGAAGCCAAGGCATCTGACAAGTGAGCGGCTATATACTGTATAACGACGGGACATAAAAGAGTGAGTAAAAGAAGAGAGAGAGGTTGCTGGGTATCGACGATCACTGAGGATGATTTGGTTAACTGGTGATGAGCCCTGACACATGCAGACACAGCCTCAGCCTCTGCTCTCACCTCCACACATGAGCAGGCTCAGATCTGTGCAACACCTTTTACCCACTACGCCTTAGTGACAGTTCGACATGGACTACAGTTTGTATTGGGAAATTTGTATGCTTTGGTATGATTACAGTTTGGAATATTGTAGAGATGTTTGATTCAGACAATATATTATGATTCAAACCTCTTATATCTTACAAAGAGTCAAAAAAGATGTCACTGCCACTCTTCTCCCTGATTTCCTGTCACTTACTGTCTTCTCAAATAAAGCCACAAAAGGCCAAAACATCTAAAAAAACATAAATATATTGTTTGTAGTTAGTGTGTCTGGTCCTATCTCACAAAGATATGGATTCACTGCAGAAATACCATACAGTGCTTAAATGGTTTCTTCTATTACCGACACTTCATCACATTACACATTTCACATTTCCCTATTAAATTCAAGAAAGCTGAAAATACTACAATTACAAATGAACTACATTTATCCATGCCTCATATTCTAAGAGAAATGATAATTACTTCCCCAACTAATATTTCATGCACTTAATTTTTTACTGAATTGATTAATAATAATTTCTGCACTTGATTACAATAATAATAATAATAGTTGATACAACAGCGTAGGAGGTGTTGAAAACTTCCTTGGCTGTATTGAGACATATTATTGGAGTGAGAACTACAACATTGTATAAATAATTGTTCTGTATGCAAAATTGCGTAAAAGCCTCTCCACTAGGATACTGGTTCCCAGCTGTTCTGATTATAACACAAATTTCTATTATCCCTAATCATTTTATAGTAACATTAATGGGAAGTTGTTTGTCTTTTTACTATGACATTTATTATCAGATCAATAAAATACAAAAGTAAAATGTGGTTCATTATTTCACATAGCTATATTTGGGATTAAAGTGGGGCAGAAAGTGGAACTTTACAACTTTAGGGCCCACTTCTTGGTCCTGACCCTCTAGTTTTGATTCACTAGGATATACAACAAAGAAATGTGTTTATTGTTGACAGTTCTGATATCTGCATTTTGGTCCAAGTAAGATTTTCCAACTTCGATTGAAATGTCTCAGGTATAAAAATAAATTCAGCTAGAAACTCACTGAAACTTACTCTTTACTTTTTAAGCTCCGCTAGAAAGAGCTCAGGAGACAAAAGTAGAGAGAATAGTGGAAGGTGGAGACAGAACAGAGCTCTCCATCATACTGTCAGCGAGTGCAGCTTTAGCGTTAGCCGGGAATAAAGAGTGTTTTTAAAAGGTGCTCCGAGGTGCACTGAAGACGAGGCGGATAAATGACTTCTTTTTTATTTCATTCAAACAGAGAAGCCCACAGGGTCAAGAGACAGTTCAGGAGTGCGGCTGAGGATCCAGACTTCAGCGTTGGGGCGGTTGATGTTTTTGTTAGCTGTGACACCATAACATATTAAGTTTTTTTCAACGCTTGTGGGAAAACTAATGTAGATCAGTGGGGGCATGTAATGTGGAACAATGGCTGCAAAATATTGAAAGGGAGTGAATGACAATAGGCCAGGGCTCGGGGTGTCGGAGGGCTGGGGTGAGTGCAGATTGATGAGAGATCTTCGCTGGTTAAATATTATCAGGCTCTTTTTTCATGTAAGCAGCCCCCTTCATGGCATCACACAGAGAATGGTATGACGCGACCGACTAATGGTGTGAGCGTTTCACTTTTTGTGTTTATTTTCTATTGGGACATCCCCCATCAATGTGCATCCGATGCAGATGGTTCAGGTCGCCGTAGTGACTGTGTAGTTTTCTGTCACTTCACAAAAATTAGTATGCCTTAGTATTCTTTCTTTCTTTCTTTCTTTCTTTCTTTCTTAAACGTCGATATAAGTCCAGCCGCAAGTATTTTTACCTCTTTAGTTGCAATAGAATATAACCATACATTATTATATGGTAACATAGATACTCATGTCCAAAACAATGCATTATATCTTTGAAGCCAAGGACCATATGAAATCCTGCCATGTTCCACAAATATCCCCTGGCCCGCATTTTGGATCTAGATATTTGTACTGAACCATCAGGCTGTAATATGTGCTTTGTGGCTTTGTGAATTTACCCCTGAACTAAAAGATCCTTTCCTTTCTTCTTCCCATTGGGAGATTGGTGAACGTTAAAAATAAACAGCAAACATTATTTCTAACACTGGACATTCATTTCAGATGGTCTTCTGTCTTTAATAAAGTTTTGGACATCCCTGACAGACGAGGAAGGAAGAAAATCTGGAGTATTTCTTGATTCACTTCCAATAAAAAAAAAAAGCAGAACGCTGACACTATGTTTTTGCAATCCAGCCAACGCAGATCTGTTTGTGTGCGGCATTTCCAGCCAGACATGTCATTGAGGTGACATTGAGGATGTGCGTAATATTATTAAGCAACAGATCAGCGAGGAGAGATACACGCACATTTCTTGGCATACGATTAGCCATGTGACGTTTTAACGCTTCCCTCTTTTTTTGTTGTTTGTTCTTTTTGTTTTTGCCTTAATGACTACAGCTTGAGATGAGCCAAATGCCTGAGGATACAAGTCTGACATTGAAATCTATTTCTCGCAGCTGTTCCCTGGCTCTGTGGTCTCCAATGGGGGCTCTTGTTTGTCGTGTTGAGTGAGCGTAAGGGAGGCGGTTGTGCCACGATAATCTGAGCTGTGATAGAGGCATTGACCTACATGCACCTCTGATACTTGTGGGTAAAGAACGCTGGCTCGCATCCAATTAATGCTGCATGTGACAAGTTCAGCCTATCATCAGGGACATTACTTAACTGAATGAACTGTAGCTGGCACTGAGAATAGTGTTTGTAGTGGGGATTTTGTGGAATTTTTTGTAAAGTAGTACGCAGCTTATGGAGATTTAAAATGTTGCAAACCTTATTCCTTTTTTCCAACACTATCTTAATTTTGTTTTTCAGTACTTAAGAATACATAAACAAAGAAATACAGAGATTATTATTATTATTATTATTATTATTATTATATCGGCGAAAACAGCGTGTCGCCGATATTATGGAATCACGTCGGTGTTCGTCCGCGTCCGCGTCCGCGTCCGCGTCCGTAGATCCTA